>ML102813.1:8818-58303 GCA_003697995.1 Taxidea taxus jeffersonii | reverse complement strand
GGCTATGGGGCGGAGTTCTAGTTGATTTCACGTGGTCACCTTATTTAGTCTTTGCACAAACCTCAGGGAGGAAGTATTATCCTTCACAAGGAAATTGAGGCTTAGAGAATGTCAGAGATATATATAAAATCACTTGCTTCATTAAAGACAAAGATGGAAGTGAAACATGTGACTTCTGGTTCTAAGTGGACTGTGCTGTCCAGGACGCACACACAGGGGATGGATTTCTAAAGAGGGGAAGCCTTTCACTGAGTGGTCACGCTTACCTTACTCTCCCAGCTCAGGTTGCAGTTAGTCCCATCGGATCAGAGTGCCACTCTCCTTCACAAACTATCTTCAGTTGGCCATTCCATATGCTGTCCAAAGTAGGACACATCTGAATGGAAAAATTAAAAATCTCTAGGTCATTACTACCATTCCAAGAAAACCGGGATATGTGGTCACCCCAAATGACATTATGGCATCTTGTTAGTTTTTTTTTTTTTTTTTAAAGATTTTATTTATTTGACAGAGAGAGATCACAAGCAGACAGAGAGGCAGGCAGAGGGGGAGGGAGAAGCAGGCTCCCTGCAGAGCAGAGAGCCCAATGCAGGGCTCGATCCCAGGACCCCGACATCATGACCTGAGCCGAAGGCAGATCCTTGACCACTGAACCACCCAGATGCCCCACGTCTTGCTAGTTCTTTCTTATATCTTTGAGGTATTAGAATAGCAAATTTGTGTTTGCATATTCTGGTTTATTACATAGACCATTCATTCTGCATATTTGGATGGATTTGCATAACTCTAATTTTCTGTTAGTGACACATATCCTTGTTTTACTATAGGTTTCTTGTTTCAATAGAATTCAGGAATGATGAAAGAATTGAGCTTGCTGTAAATGTCTGATTCTCTGATATATGATCATTCTAACCAGGAATCATTCCAACTTTCAGTACAGATATATATATATATATATACACACACACACATATATATATTACAGATATATATATACACATATATATTACAGATATATACATGTATATTACAGATATATATATTTATATAAATATATATATGTATTTAAATATTTTATTTATTTATTTAAAGATTTTATTTATTTATTTGAAAGAGAGAGACTACAAGTAGGTAGAGAGGCAGGCAGAGAGAGAGGGGGAAGCAGGTTCCCTGCTGAGCAGAGAGCCCCATGCGGGGTTTGATTCCAGGACCCTGAGATCATGACCTGAGCTGAAGGCAGAGGCTTAACCCACTGAGCCACCCAGGTGCCCAAGATTTTATTTATTTATTTGACAGAGATCACAAGTAGGCAAGAGGCAGGCAGAGAGAAAGGAGGAAGCAGGCTCTCCGCTGAGCAGAGAGCCCGATTCGGGGCTCTATCCTAGGAGCCTGAGATCATGACCTGAGCCGAAGGCAGAGGCTTAACCCACTGAGCCACCCAAGTGCCCCCAGTACAGATATTTTAAGAAGTAATTGACCAAGAATAATTAGGAATTACATGTAATTTTCTTCATTGATTATAAAGGTAATAATTACTCTGGTAAAGTGGAAGTAATTTTCTTGGAGTGCAAATATGTAGGCTTGACTCATGGCTTTGTGGTTCAATAACTCTGAAACTTTGGGCAAAGTCTGTATCCCTGAGTTTCTCATTTGTAAAAAGACAGTACTGGTTTTTGCCGTACTTATCTCACAGGAATGCTGTAAATACAAAATAAGATAATATATAAGTGTTTTGGAAATTACTAAGTACTTAAAAACCTATGTATGTAAGCCTATGTATGTATTTACATGTAAAATATTTCTTGTTTATATAACACAAATGAAAGTTTGTATGATTTTGCTATAATAGATTTTTAACCAACACGTTTTATAATGAATATATATACACAAAACTTTCTATACTCTTAAGAGAATAAAAAACCCCATCCCAGACAGTCCATTCTAACTTGCTTCACAGAATTGTGTTCTAAAAATGTCCTGAAGATGGCACAGTAACTACACTTTGGTGCGGACATTATTAGAGAAGAGGTTGTAAGAAAAATATCTAAGAGGTTAAAATACTCAGTTTAAAACAAGCCTTTCCTAAGTTTGTGGAAAGGAACATTTCTGAGTCTTTTAACCAGTGCCCATTTTCTTAATGTTACAAAGTCATTTGTTTCGTTGTGCTGGAAGGAGTATTACAAATAGGTAACAAGCCAAAACTGATGGCGTCCCATGTTACTGTGGAAAGTCAGGTTAGTTCACTTTGTACAGTTTTATCAATAAATCTACCCTTGCAGTTGCAAAACAGCTGATATGCTCATCTATTATCTTCTGCATAATGTACAATCTGCACCTAAATGCCGGCTTTTTTTACATACATTATGGGGATAAGGGCTGGCGGAGAGAAGAGATTCCTTGGAAAATATCTGTTTTATTAAAACATCAACTACGGCGGGGCCTATTCTTAGGAAAAATATTGACCCGTTGCATTCTTTCTGTGGGACTGTGGGACTTACAGGTTTTAAAACGGTGTGTCTGTATCATGTCACCTCTGCAGTCTACAAAGCAAAACTAGATTTCACGGGTGGTAGAAATACAGGTGGCTTGTGAAATTCACAACTGTCACAAGATAGCTGATGCATTTACTGAGTGTCAGAGGTCATGGTTCTCAGCTCTGCCTGAGACGTACCTGTTTCTACATGTCACGTATATTACATACTACAGTGTGTAGGGTTGTTGTCCTATCAGGGACTTAAAATCCAAGTACGACCAGTGATACACTTGCATGCACTTACATGTTCATAGCAGTTCTAATTATTATTGTTTTTTTGAAAATATTTTATTTATTTATTTATTCATCCGAGAGACAGAGAGAGGGAGAGAGCTTATAAGCAGGCAGAGGCAGAGAGAGAAGGAGGCTCTCTGCTGAGCAGGGAGCCCAATGCGGGACTTGATCCCAGGACCCTGAGATCAGGACCTGAGCCAAAGGCATTGTCTTAATCGACTGAACCACCCAGGTGTCCCTTATTATTTTTTTTTTTTAAATATTTATTTATTTGACAGAGAGAGCGTGCACAAGTAGGCAGAGCATCAGACAGAAAGAGAGGGAAGCAGGCTCCCCGCTGAGCAGAGAGCCCGACGTGGAGCTTGATCCCAGGACCCTGAGATCATGACCTGAGCTGAAGGCAGAGGCTTAACCCACTGAGCCACCCAGACGCCCCATATAGCAGTTCTAATTAATGCTCTACATAACATTTGTTGTGAATTTGTATCCACATGCACTGTCTTACAGCATGTTGAGTAAATACATAAATGAAAGATTCTTTTTACAAATAAATTTATTGCTATGTGCTTGGCAAGAAGAGTTGGTGTTTTATAGGTTCTGGCAAATTGTCTCATTGGAAGGGAATTTCTTTGTTTAAGCTTTTGAGAACTGAACACTAGTCCCAACAAAAACTGCCATTTGATAAATATTTAATGATTTATTATGTCATCCTGACAGCGCTGAGATACCGGAGTAATGTTAGCGATTCTGACAATTGGAAGCTAATTATAAACTTATCTTGTTCTGTGTCCATATCCCGAGACCCCTGCCATTTTTTTCAACATCAAAATTGATACTGTTTTAACCATTAGTAAATCGTAGAAAAGTCGATACCATCTTCTCAGTCTAGATGGATTCACAAATTAAATTGACCTGAAATTAGAATAGTTGAAATGTCACCAGTTTATAAGATGAAATCTGAAGTTTTACCACCTGCTTTGACATATCCTTCTGTTTTCTTTTTGAATAAATTATTTGCTTTTTTAAACCTTTTAGTGGGCCTTTTACATTCATAATCCTTACATGATGAAAATGGCAGCATACGTTTAGAAAATTATAGATCATGATTATTACAAAGAAAGCTGCCTCAGTTCTTGGAACAGTGCCACAATATCTAAATGCTTATTAACTTATCGTCGGTAATGTTGCAGCGTGACCCACGTGGGTCCGCATGACGGTGTGCTTTTACGGATCGCAAGCTCCATATCTGTGGACATCCTGTAATGCCTCTATTAATGTTTTCAGAATTGTCCATACAACCATTTACCTGAGTGGCCTTTTTAAAAAATAAATATTTAATTAATTTATTTGACAGAAAGAGAGACAGAGAGAGCAGCAGAGGGAGAGGGAGAAGCAGGCTCCCTGCTGAGCAGAGAGCCCGATGTGGCACCCCTGAGTGGTCTTTTTCAGTGTATTTTCCCACTGTTGTTTCCATTTTGAAGAAATTTTATTTTAAAGAAATGAACAGGGGCACCTGGTGGCTCAGTGGGTTAAGCCTCTGCCTTCGTCTTGGTCATGATCTCAGGGTCCTGGGATCGAGCCCCACATCGGGCTCTCTGCTCAGCAGGGAGCCTGCTTCCTCCTCTCTCTCTGTCTGCGTCTCTGCCTACTTGTGATTTCTCTGTCAAATAAATAAATAAAATCTTTAAAAAAATGAACAAAATTGATGAACAAATGGAACAAGAGTAAAAAAAAGAATAATAAGAATATTAGAAAAATAATTAAAAAAAAACTTTACGAGTTGTTTTAATGTAATCTGACAGTCCAAGAATTAGTCTGTTTGGAGAGTCAAGAGATAGTTAGATCTTATTATTTGATTGAAAGGGAATATGGTTTTTAGCCATAATGTTTATTCTTCGTTGAATTCAACCTTTTTTTTTTTTTTTCTTCATTGTAGAGTGGGATTTTGTAGAGTGGTCAGGAGTGTAAGTTCTTTCTGCATTGATGTTGTAGCAAAGACTATGGATGTTAGAATGGGCAGATTGGTACCTTTTCTTTCAGAGGAGCCCCACATATGTCGTGATGTGTTAAGTAAATTCTCAGATCCACAGTCTGGAATCCAGTGACTTAGAAGATTTTCGCATGTTCACGCAAGGAACAAAACGGTATCATCTGCACTATGAGAGAATCGATAAATACTTCTGGTTGATTAGTGTGGGTTTAATTATTACGTAGAAATAATAAAAACTGATGGAAGTAACTGAAAGACGCTGATGTACTGTGGTGATATTTCCTTGTTATTATTAGTCGTTCATACTTTCTTCAATTAGTCCTTCATAATTTCTTCTTAAAATTTGATTTTCACTCTATTACCTGGGGGATAGTGCTAAATGAGATCAAACCAGTTGTCATTACCCCGTAATAATAAAGTAATAATAAAGTCGTGTATATTTTTTAACGGCATGCTATTTTAACAATGTTGCAACAATGTTTTAGGCATTTGAAAAAGGAACATCACAAGTTTCAAGGAGGAGTGTTGGAAGATTTACCTTAATTTTATCTTTTTTATCTTCATTTCCCTCACCTGATTTATTTCAAGAATCTCACGAAGGAGAGTTGGTATTGTTGTTATTGCATTTTAAAGCATTTTTGGGGGTGTGTTGGTTTCCTTATTCTTCAGTATGGGACGTATACTTTATCTTTCTCTGTAAAACTGGCAGTCTGCAAGCTAGATCTGTCTTACAATGTCTAGGGCCGTCTGTCAGTTAGAGAGGATGCTCCGTCCTGTTCCGAAAGACTTGCGAACAGTGGTCTTCGTGATGATTTAGATTCACGGCGTTACGTGAAGAAGAGAAGGTGTTGTCCATGATGATCGCTAGAGGTTTCTAATAGCTGTACGACTGTGTGATTTTTCCGAGTGAAGTTTGGGTGTTCCCAGAGCAAAACCATTAGTCATGGTAAGCTAAATGATTCACACAAGCCTTCTCCGTATCTTGTCTAAATAATCAATGCGAGCGTTTGTGCGCCTGTAGCCACATCAGTAGTTTTAGGCTCCTTGGCAGAAAGAGAAGGGACCGCTTGCACGGAAAAGACGTCCACCTTCATTTGTGGGGGTGTCCTTGTGGAGCTCTGGCACTGGCTTGGTTTCAGTTTTGGGGATGTCTCTGATTTGTGAAAACTCTAGCATGCACCCGCCTTCCTCTCCTGACGCTTCTCAGAGCCTGTTCAGGGATTCCCAGGGAACACGCACACAAGGCGTCTGCTGCTACCATCCCATCGCCCCTGCTGCCCTGTTACTTTGGTCATCGGGGTGTTCGTTGCCAAGCATGGTGATGGGACCCCTACTTGGGCTGTGCTCCTTCCTTTTCTTGCCAGGCCCCTGACTCACTGTGCAGATCTGCCCGGAGAACCTTTCTCCCACCCTGCTTGTATCACGACACGCCCGTGAAGGTGATTTCCTTTTGGCTCAACCAGTACAAATGATTTCACCTGATCCACTTTCCTCTGTGCTTTAAGTAAGAAAATTCAGAGCCGGACTCACAGCACGGTTGAGTACTCCCTGCCCAGCTGTTGTTCCAAGTACTAGGTAGTCTGGCATCCCTTCCTTCCGTTTCGTTAAATTCATTAACTCCATTAATTTCACCAAGCAGACTCTGCTTTGTTTTATTCCTTGATGCCGAATTTCGTAAGCCACTTGTGTCCTCGTAGACATAGGTGAAGTGTAATTCTTAAGAACATAATCGGCCTTTTGCTCAAGAGTTTTATATGTTTCCCACTTTTCTACAGTTTCAATTCTAAGTTCTTCTGTGTGGTCTCCAAGCTTCTCTCCTATGTTCATTTAATTTTATCTTCCACGATTTCTCAAAATGTACTCCTTAGTCCAGTTAGGCCCATTTCCGTAGGTTCTCAGAGGCTGTCAAGCCTACTCTCATCTTCATCTTCCCTGGAGCCCATCATCTTGCCTCTGAGGCACATGCTTTTCCCTGCTCCTATAGAAATCCCACTATGCTGTCCTTTGGGGATGGACCCCCTACCTTTTTTATGAAGCCTACCCTCATTATTCATGGATCTCCCCCTTTCGATATGAAAGTTTTCATTTTCTGTGCTGCAGGAAAAAAAAACAGCCCTTAAATTATTCATACATTTTTCACCAACTCCTTAACTATATTATAAATGTTAGGACTTTTGTGGATAGGGATTATGTCTAAATGTCTTAACGTTTCTGTGCACTAATACGAGGTTGAGGACACATTCAATGAAGATTTCATAGTAGAATTCTGACCTCTGTTAACTCTTTCTGCAGTACAGATTTTATTTTATTTTATTTTAAAGACTTTTTATTTGTTTGACACAGAGAAAGAGAGATCATAAGCAGTGGAGAGGCAGGCAGAGAGGGGGAAGCAGGCTTCCTGCTGAGCAGAGAGCCTGATGTGGGGCTGGATCCCAGGACCTTGAGATTGAAGGCAGAGGCTTAACCTACTGAGCCACCCAGGTGCCCCTGCAGTACAGATTTTAAATATCCTGTTTAGTTGGGATACATGGCAGAAATGAGCGGCGCACATCACCCTTCCCTTCTCTCCATTGTTCGGGCATCCATGCTGTTCTCATTAATGAACCGTGAGCACAAATGGCATGTCACTTTCAGCGGAGGTAGATAGGAGCTGAGGTGCCTCCCCTCACCATTGTCTTCTCTTGTGACTTTGGAGAGACTGTTTCAGAAAGCAGCACTGGATGCCAGTGTTGGAATTCAGGTGGACAAGAAATAGACTTCTAATGTTGGAAGCTTGTCTCCTGCAAATTTTGAAGTTTGTCTCTTGCAAAAGCTAATTTAATTATTCTCAGGAGTCTGAGGTTGACAAGTTCTGTATGTATATTTTACAGAATCTTCAATTAACTTTATGCATGTTTTATAAAACCTTAATTATTGATCCAGAAATTGGTGTGAATACAGAACTGCATAGAATCCTGTATCTACTTAGGAACTTCTAAGCAAATGAAAATTGTTCCTGTCTACGGAAGACAGGCATTTCACGATTTTCTTAGCTACAGCAAATGTTGGTTGTGACTTTACTCTGGCATCACACATTGTCGATACCATCTCTGAATCTTCTGAAAGGTGCAAATCTTAGTGGAAGATACTAGCGGTCTTAGTGGAAAATGCTGTTGGCCAGTAGTTGGTCGAGGTTAACCTTGGAGTTTGGGATTTTATTTAAAGCTTTTTGTTTGTTTGTTTGTTTTTTTCCTTTGGTCTTACAAAAAAATAGCTCAAATTAAAACTTGTCCCATTTTAGGTTATGTTGAAACATGATGACGTGAAATATTCTGAATTCTAAGGGAAGTTCCACATCATGTAGTCTCGACATGTAACACAATGAAAAAAACCATGGATGAGAACGAAGAGTAAAGGTGAGTTTAATTCTCTATGATTTAGTTTTCATTCATCTTTATGTTCCCTTATTAATAGAACCTGTGGATAGTCACTTGCTAAGGAGTGTTCCAAAACTTCAACTGTTGAGGAAAGCTATACCTGTTATAATCTTCTCATTTTGAAAAACAGTTTTAAATCTCAGGTTTTTAAAATTTTAACTGTGTGAAGCATGAATATATGCTGTCATAATAGTTCAGTAAGAGTTATTTTTACACATAATGTGACTAAGAACCTTCAGATTTATTTTGCATATTTGAAATGAAAAGTTAGGTCAAGATAAAAAAAAGTTATCCAGCTAATGAAAGATAATAAAATAAAATAAAATAAAATAAAGTAATAACATAGTAAAAGATGCCTGGAAGATGGAATTTCTCATATGCTATTGGTAAGAATGTATTCTTCCTGGAATTGGTTTGGAAATTTACATCAGGATCCTTAAAAATGTTTATATACTTGGCACATGTGGATGGCTCAGTCAGCTAAGCGTCAGACTCTTGATTTTGCCTTAGGTCAAGATCTAACGGGTTATGAAATGGAGCCCCGCGTCCCTCGGGCTCTGTGCTCAGTGGGGAGTCTGCTTGAGATTCTCTCTCTCTCTTCTCCCTTGGCCCCTCCCCACTAGCTCCTTTTCTCTCTCTCTCTAAAAAAAGTCTTTAAAAAAAATTCCATATGCTCTTTTCCAATAATTCCACTTCTCAAAATCTATCCTAAGGACATAATCAGGAATAATATTACACAAAAGTGTATATTGACATTTTTCTAATTAAAAAAATTATAGATGCTGTCTTAGTTTAGTCTGCTATAACAAAATACCATGGGTGGCTTAGACATATATTTTTTCCACAATTCTGGAGATGGGAAGTCCAAGATCAAGGTGCCAGCCAATTTAGTTCTTGGCTAAGACCTTTTCCTCACCTCGCTGAGTGAGCAGGATTTGTGTTCTTATATTGGCACTAATCCTTTCGTGGGCTCTACTCTCATGATTATTAAACCTCATTACATCCCAAAGGCCCCTGCCTTCAAATACTATGACAGTGGGGGTTAGGTTTTTAACATATAAATTTTAGGGGGACACTGTTTAGTCCATAACAAATTCTTAATTGCAAAAAAAAAAAAGAAAGAAAAATGAATAGGATTTTGTGTAAGTATATTTTGGTACATGTTGATGATGATTTGTAGTTATGAAAAATATTTTTAACATAACTTAAAATAATGACATGGGAATATGTTTGCAATGGTATGTAGAAAACCAAATATAAAACTACCAACTCAATTCCGGTTTAATAAAAAAAAAATGTAGCTATGTTGAAAAAACTTTGAAAAGAAATACACAGAAATATTAACATTTATTGTTATATGAAGGAATTGCTAGATATTTCAAAAAATTTTATATATTTCTGCATCAAGGAGTTGCTACATGTAGAAATACAGAATATAGAGAACACATAGAGACTACTAAACCATTAAATATCAGTTGTTTGGTCAGTAGAAATCACCACATTCTGCTCTAGCTATATTGAACTTATATTGTTTTATTTTTCCTTTTATACATTTGCTGTTACTTCATAACAAACAGCAACAGCAACAAAAAACCCTCTTCATCTTCTTGGATTCAGTGACTTTATCCTAGCCCTCAGGGATCATTGGGTGGAGAACCCGTCCTGACCCCCTTTCAGGTCAGGTTTTATGTTTTTTCCCTTCAGTCCCATTGCACCTGCTGTACTCCTGTATGGTATTAAAATGTAATTGATTTTCTGGGCTGTGTTCCCTGCTGGATTGTAACTTTGTAACTCTTTGAGGTTTTCTGTGTCTTTCATCACCACCTGGTCAGTGTTCTAGCACAAGGACTGGCACTTAAGCGCCAGTCAATAAATGTTTGTTGATTGAACAATCCTTACAATGACTTACGGCAAGTGTGTCCATGCAGAGTGAAGGGCTCTCTTGAGGCAAGTTAAACTCTCTGTGATTTTGTTCTAAATCTCTGGTTTTGTCTAAGTAGTCTAGAAGTTCTACATAAGAAATTACACATCATCTCCTGCCATTCCAAGATGATTTATATAATTATAAATGTAAGATTAAATGACTTTTTTTACATTTGGATGTATTTTTCAATGATAAATTTGAGGCTCTCATCAACCTGAACTAAATTTAAACTTTTAAAAACAGGTATGTTAACTGTAGTCTTTAACAAATTTCCCTACCTTTTTAGAATTTGTTATAAATTATGAGTGCACCAGTACTAAACTTCCAGACCCAAATCCCAAGATTCTTAAGAACATTTGTATACTTGTGCCTAGATGGCTCAGTTGGTTGAACAGCAGACTCTTGATTTCGGCTCAGGTCATGATCTCAGGGTCTGGGGATCCAGCCCTGTGTTGGGCTGCTTCAGGACTGTCTTTCTCCCTCTGCACCTCTCCCTGCTCTCTCTCTTTCTCTCAAATAAAGAAATAAATCTTTAAAAAGAAGAATGTTTGTATACTCTTCTCCAGTTAATCCCACTTCTCAAAATCTGTTCTAAGGAAATAATCAGGGATAAGATCACACAGAAATGTATATTGTTATTTTTTTCCTAGATGTTAAAAAAATTTATAAATGCTAAGTTTCATAAATTTATCCCAGTAATGTTTCATAAATTTATTTGATAAGGTGGTTATTAATTTGTGTGAGAAAGACAGTTGTCATGCTAATAGTTTAAAGTTAACAGACATGCAGTCTTGCTCATGCTTATTAAAGCAGGTGAATCTGCTCCATTGAAGAGCACTTTAGTGGTTTAAAAATAACTTGAGGCAAAAATGCAACGGGAATTAAAATGAACATTTGGGAGGATTTTCACTCTAGAGATAGAAAAAAGTCAAGTGTTGAAAAGCCCCAAGTTTGGAAAACCATTTCTTTTTTTTTTTTTTTTTTACCTTTTTTTTTTTTAAGATTTTTTATTTATTTATTAGTTAGAGAGAGAGAGAGAGCAAGCACAGGCAGACAGAGAGGCAGGCAGAGGCAGAGGGAGAAGCAGGCTCCCTGCCGAGCAAGGAGCCCGCTGTGGGACTCGATCCTAGGACGCTGGGATCATGACCTGAGCCGAAGGAAGCGTCTTAACCAACTGAGCCACCCAGGCGTCCCTGGAAAACAATTTCTGTTAGCATAATTCCGATCACTGACTTCTTCATAGAGTACAGGATTTTATTCCGAATGATCCAGAGTAAAGCAACTGGACTTTAGTCTGATTTGCAGAGACTGAGTCAGTACAATATGAGATAGATCTGGAAAAGATGGCAAACATGTAGGGTTATTTCTGTAGACAAAATATGTTGTCTTTGATTCCCTACCTGCACTATTTTGTTTCTCATAACTCGCCCTGATGCTGATTAGACGACAGAAGGAGTGAATGTGCTTTCACAGAAACAGGGCAGGTGCTAAAAATAGTAAAAAAAAAGGTATTACCTGAGCTTGAGTAATTTCTTTATTGTGCATTCAGACAGTTTTGAAATCTGTGGAATTTCTGCTGGGAAACAATTTTTCTTTACTGAATGGATCATGAAAAAGTCCATTTACTACAAGGCACACCTGTTTCAAATGTCTTTCTTTTTCTGTATGAATTTGTAGAATTTTCTCTTCAACCGTGGAAGCTTGAGTTTCATTGATACAATTGTAAAAGAGTGAAACATTTTTTCATACTAAGTAGTTATGTTTTTTAAGGTTGCTGTGTTCAAATAGCATTCCCAGAGGTTGCTTGTAGATTTCTGTGTTAGGAGAATGAAATGTTGTCTCTCAAACTGAGAGGTTGATCTTGTTATTTACTTGAAAGCTTAATGATCTTAGAACTGTATCTTTAACAACATATATTCAACATCTTAGATTAGTAGTCATCTCTGTAATTTAGAGCCAAAACCTCAAAACAAATCAGGTCTATGTGTGTAAAATATGTGCATGTTTTTAAATGCTGCATAAAATATAAGTATATATTACATATTTTACATAATCCCCACTCCTTAACAAATATTACAGTAATAAACCAATTGCTGAGGTTCAGACAATTAGAATGTAGATGAAAAATAAAACTCTGCACCAAAAATTTGCCCAGGATAATATTTATATTTTTAGTGCCAAGTAAATTCAAATATGAATAAGATGTATTTTTAGAGGCTGCCCTCCTAATGGAAGATATACAGGTCACATGTCCAAAAATCCCAACAAATTCACATGGAATCTTATCTACATGACACTGTCTGAATAAATAATTAAAATAAATATTTAAAATAATTAAAAAGTAGCTTAATTTCTCCCGAGTGATATGAAATGGGAAAATATTGACTAATATGGAATAATTGACTTGATTCCTTGTACCGTGTATGTAAGTGTGAGTAACTGAAATACAGAGATAGTAGATGACTTAATTTTGGGATTCCTTTAAGTTTCCGTAGCCTCAGAATGGGGAGCAAAGACACGAAGCTTCAATCCCAGATGTTGCTCACATATGTGAAGATTTGAGTTACATGGTAACTAAAATGATTCCTCTGTGCAGTGCGGTCTTTAAAAATAACTTTCAGAGTGTTGATTTTCACGATTACAAATAAGTACAATTTACCTAGTAATTAAAATGGAGATGTTAAAAAATGCTGCATTGATGCCTCATTTGCAAGTACAGTTGATGATCTCTGTTTTGAGGCAATCTGCTTCTGAGTTTAATCCTTATCTGGAAATTTCCCTGCAGATATTATTCCCTTTCTTACAAAGTAATGTGAATTATTCGAAAAAATATTAAAGTGCTATTTCCTTTGCTATTCTTTTAAAGAAATGAATAATTATTTGCAATGTATAATTTGGTGGCACCCAAATTATTTATTATGGCAAGAGCACCTTCCCACCCCTGTCAAGACACAGACTGAGTTCCATTTTGTATTTAGCATTTCTCTTTCTGTCATGAGAAAATTTTGAGATGCAGTATTAGCCAACATTAACGTTACCCTGCTTTGACAGTAAAAATGGTAACTTTTTCTTGAATAATTAGAACAAATTAACTCCTTTTAGCAAAGTATGCATTTTGACTAGCACATGTTATGTTTTTAGTAGACCCAGACATAGGACATACTCATTTTGAGATCCTCAGATTTTGTTATATTCTGTAAATTTAAGCGGTTCAATTCTTCTGTGAATTCTTATTATTGAAATATTTTCTTTTGTACAGAAAATATATCAATATTTTATGAAGAATGTACGTCTAAGATTTTTCTAGTGTTTCCAGGGCATTTTTCTTCTGGTTTAAATTATATTTTCTAAAATCATGTGAGTTAAATGAACTCTTAACATTACCAAGTCATTGTAAAACTATCTGGGGATTTGGAAGACATGCCAGGTCAGTGTAGACATATCAGGGGAATTATGTATACATACAGCGTCAAGATGAATACACTTGAAGGAGCCGTTCCTGTTTAATTTAGAACTTCATGGGGACTTAAGGAGACATTCAAGATTAGGACGGAACCTGGTGAGTTAGAGAGACATCCTAGATCAGAAAAGATGCCCCTGAGAGACGGAGGAGAGATCCAAAGATAGTGATTGAACTGGGAAATTATAGATCCAACACTGGTCAGTGTAGAAAAACCCGAGGATTTAGAAACTTTCCTGTTTAGTGTATACAGCCTGTGAAATTAGGCTGACATCCTAGGATAGTTTAGAAACTCCTGGGAATGAGAGAGACATTCTACATGATGGTTGGTAAACCTGGGAAGTTAGGGAGAAATCACAAGTCAGTGTAGACACACCTGGGGAATTAGGGAGCTAGCCCAAGTCAGTGTAGACACACCTGGGGTGTACGTGAAACCAACAGTGTTAGAGTAGAAACTTCAGGGAATTTGGGATATATCCAAGGTCATGGTAGATACATTGGAGAATTGGGAAGCTGTCCCAGCTCAGGGTAAACACATTAGAAAAAAAATTTATACTCTGTAATACATGTCTTAATCTTTGTTTTTTGAGCCAATAGGACATCTGATTTTTAGTCTATCATTTGTAACAACATGACATTGAATTTATGAAAAATGTACTCAAAAGATAATATTTTTTGAAAATTGCCCTGAAAGGTTTCTTGATCTAAGAATACATATAAATTCCATGACAGTTGTGACTTGCTTCCCATCAAAAAGTTAACTTTTCTTTCTAAATATGTTTTGTATTATTTGTATTTGGATAAATTTTAGATATGAAAGAAATACCTATCCATGGCTTTAAAAAAACACATAGTAAGTTTGATGGCTATGTATGCCTTATTCAAATGTGAACACAGGAAACCACAGAGATTATTATTTTTTTCCCTTTGGAGATAAAGCATTTGGGTAATGAATAACAAGCCACCTGTCTTCCATTTGGAGAATATGCTCTTGTTGCTTTGTGTTCAAAGAAACCCTCTTGGTACCCATTGCTGTGTTCTGTGTAGTGGGTTAATAAAGTTACAGTCTAATGGTCTTTTTGACTAAAGTATACTTCTGAGGCTCTTTTGCCCAAAGGGTCCTCACGATTAGTGAAGTCATTCTCAGTGCTCCTTTGATATTTTGCTTTTCTGTCCTTTCTTGTGGATAAATGAAGAAGAAAAATGATATTAACTCTTCACTTCCAAAGATGGGTCCGTGGGCATGTCCTTTGCCGGCCACAGTTAAGACCTGGAAACCGGTCATTTTTTTGCCGTGTTAAGTCTGCAAAAATAAAAGTAAAAGCTAAACAAAACAAAAGCCCTATTTTATTAATGTAGACATATATTTGCTATTGATTTTAGAGATTTACTTAATTTTGATTTTTTCCTTGACAAGCTTTTCATGTGGAAAATACACATTTATTCTCAATTAAGGCCAAATAGTCATGTTTCAACGTTATCAGTTAAGTAATTTATTGAACTTATGTGTACATTTTCCTCCTTCATTTATTTAAATTTGTTAATGGCTCACAGTGTATGAAATCAGGAATAGTTCACTGGATTTATCCTTTCCAGTTTTAATCTGATTCTTATTTATTCATGACTGCTAAGTTTACTCAGCTATTGTTACTGAGATCGTGTTGGGAAATAACAAAGAAAATAGAATTGGGTGTTTTTTAAAAAAAGATTTTATTTATTTGAGAGAGAGAGAGAACATGAGCTGGGGGGGAAGGGGAAGAGGGAGAGGGAGAAGCAGACTCCCTGCTGAGCAGGGAGCCTGATGTGGGGCTCGATCCCGGGACCCTGGGATCATGTCCTGAGCCGAAGGCAGATGCTTAACTGACTGAGCCACAGGGCCACCCAGGTGCCCCTGGTATTTAATTCTGTGTGACTTGTTTTCTTATATTCCCTCTTAAAAGGCTTGAAGAACATCTGAACGTTTTGTACTCCCTACTGATTATCTCAATATATTTGGCTCCTTAAAATTTTTTTCCTTCTTTTTTTTCTTCAAGTGCATTATCTATAAGTGATGATTAATACTCATATTTTAGTAAGTGTGCTTTTAAAAAAATCTAACTTTACTTCTATAGTGGGCATAACTAGTATTTCCTCATGCTGTTTCTTTTTCTTTTCAATTTTTTTTTTCATGACCCATTTTGTACTTATATCCCATGTACTCTGCTGCTTTAGCATAATAACTATTCTCATGTTGGGATGGAGAATCGACTAAGGAAAATTTCCCTTATGACCCTGTACTCTGCATTTAGCACTGGCCATCCACTTGGCAATCATCCATGAGGTTCTCTCTTGTTCTTTTTTGAGCTATTGTTTATTTATCTGGTTAGCCTCTGTCAGTGTGGATCATGATAACTTTTCCATTTAATTTATCTCATTTATCTGGATCTCTCTCCTTCAGTGGAAGATGTCTCGACTGTGAATCTTGGAGGTAGGCAGAAAGTCCATTTAGTTACATTCTTCATCTGTTCTTATCCTGTGGAGATGTTAGGGGCTTGGATTTCCATTATGACCATCTATAAATTAATATTTTGAATTTTTGCTCTCCATGATCATACAATGAATTATTCTCTACACTTTCTCCCAATTAAGTTTTCAGAGTCATATTATGGAACTGCTGGCCCATACTAAAATTTTGAATTCTGCTGAGGGAACCTTTTATTACTCCTTAGCCAGTGTGCAGTTTTCTGACTTGGCATTCTTTTTCATCCTTCCAGGGATAATTTCTTTCCCCAGAATAATTTACTTTCTAAACCTGGGAGTGTAAAACTAACAAGTAAGATTCAGGTTATTTTATTTGGTCTTCATGCCACAAAAAATTTGTCCATTACTGTTTCATTTGTTACTGCTTCTCCTTTATTCTGTGACTCGCACGTTCTAAAAACTTGTAAGTGAAATCACATTTTTCATAGAAAATCAAATTTTTGTCAGGGAGCGCTTCCTAAATTTAGCAAGAATAATTTCCCTTGTTTCCATTTCCAAATGTGGTTATTTTTTTATAGTAAAAGTTTAGGGGCACAGTTACCAGGAGGTGGTTAGCGGAAAGCATTCAGTACCCTCAATCATCAAATGGGACAGCTTCCCCCATAAAAGCTTCCAAGTATTCTAGCTTCCGTGATCTCTTTGTGAACTTTTGTAGCTTTTGCAGCTTAAATAACACATCTTTGTCCTAATTTTATGATGTCTTGAATCATTTCATGTGTGTTAGATTTGCCTCCTGAAGTAAATGATAACGGTTTTTGGGGACAGAGGTTATGTGTTATATGCGTCTAGAATTCCAAAGCTTGCATCATTAATAAGAAGACTGAATTTGTTAGTTACTAAACAAACCAACTCTAACTTTTAAAGAAAGAATATTTATGCAAGTGATTAACCATTAAAACGATAGCACTGTGGCGATGTAGGCATGTTAATTTAAACTTTAATTTCTATGGGTAAGGAAAACTATCCCTAGAAATTAAGTGAATGTGGAAAGATATCATAGCAAAATTATTCTGTTAGTCTTTTTGAATCGTTCACAGCTTTCTATGGTGTGTGCTTACACAAACATTGTCTGTTAGCATCTTTATTGGTGGATCATAGAAATAGTATTCCTTCTTTATTTTAGATGAATGGCTATCTAAACATATATTTATTTATTTATTTATTTAAAGATTTATTTATTTACTTATTTATTTGACAGACAGAGACCACAAGCAGGCAGAGAGGCAGGCAGAGAGAGAGGAGGAAGCAGGCTCCCCGCTGAGCAGAGAGCCTGGTGCGGGGCTCGATCCCAGGACCCAGGGATCATGACCTGAGCTGAAGGCAGAGGCTTTAACCCACTGAGCCACCCAGGCGCCCTAAACATATACTTAAAACACCCAATTCAGGCTGTTTCAAATAGGAACCTCAGACAAATGATTCATCTCTCACCAAAACCAAGATCCATTAATTGATTACTCGAGTGATAGTAATGATTTAATACTGACAGTCAACAGTCAAATATAATGAGGGGTCAGAACATAAAACTTACATTAAAGTAAGATTTCTATATACAATTACCACATCAGGTAAGATTATAATGAATTTTTGGTCTACCTACCAGTGTCTTCCTTTTTTTTCTGCAACCCTCAATCTGTAAGCAAACCCTCAAGTGACATTCTAGTGAAAAGTTAACCCTGAAATTTAAAATAACAAAATGCATTTCACGTCTTCTTTCTGGGAGACACGCATGTAAGTATACCAGCTTTGCAAAACTCTTCTAAAAGCATGAGTCTCCCTAAAACATATTGATGCAAGGTACAATATATATTCCAGCAATTTACGTTTCGAACTTTCGCGCTTACAGAAGTGTCTGTCATTCTGTGTTAGTAGTAAGCAAGTTATAAAGCATAGTTAGATCTGCATTAATTATTGGAACACTTCCATGCATGTAGTCTTTGAATCAGTGGGTGTAATTTCTGCTCTCTTCTTCAGAGTGACCTTTATCTTTACAGGCTTGTCCTCAGCCCACAACAGACCAAGTGCATCTTCCTTACACAGGTTGTCGTGATGAATAGTATAACCGGGCACACATGTTCTAAAATACGATAGACCCCTGTATGAGGGGCAGATGCACATTTTGTTCCCTCAGCCTGACATGGAAGTCCTCAGAAGCAGACTACATACGTGGGAAGAAAATGGGAAGAGAAGGTTGGCGAACCCATCGTGTGGGGTGATTGCCTTCTTGGGTGGCTGTCCTCTGGCCCATCACCTTTTCAGTGAATTTAATCTGGGGCCGAAATGCTGCTCTGAAGACACTGAGCAATGATCTTTTGTTCATTAACTACCCACCCCTTGATTTCAGTTCTCATTTACACAATGTCAATATGCTTGCAGTACTTTCTGCTCTTCTCAAACAAACTATGACCTTTAATTGAAAGGAGAAAATTAGTTGTGATACTGTGGCAAGAGACGTCTTGTGGGATTTCAATTTGTCAGACTAGGTAGTAGCTCAGCGTTTGGTGCCGAGAGGACGGCAGGTAAGGCACAGAAAAAGTCAAGTGGAAAAACTCAGAAGAAAAGGGACATGTGAAGCGTATTTATCAGAAACGGATTAATATGAAACCCGCATGAAGAAACAATGGAGGAATGATGCCTGGATACAGCGTTCATTGTCTCCTGTCTCAAGTTCCCATTCGGGGGAATTGACAGTGAGCTCCTTGTGCGGGATGAGAGTGGCTGCTTCTCTCTGGCTGAAATCACGCTGTTAGTTCCCGATCAGTTTCCTAACAAAGGTCCCGTGTCCTCAGTTAGCTCTTGTCCTCCTAAAGGCTTAACGTGAACAAAACGTCCCGATGCACTCATTCGTCTTATTTTTCCCAAATTCTGTATACTCCCATTACACAGCCTCTGGGCCCAATTAAATGATTTTTAAAAGTTAGGATCACAAAAAAGGAAAAAAAAAAAAAAACGCCCTGTGGTTTTACGGATGCTAAGCCTAAATGATCCTGTACGTTGAGGAGCTGATGCAGGCGGTGGTCATAGAGGAAAGGCGGTGGAGACCTTGCATGTCTCTCCCTCTCCCTTTCCTCCTTGTCCTTTGTAGGGACAAAAGAAGGCAGCCTTCTTTCTCCCATCATCCACTATCACAGCACTGATGGGCCTGCCTTAGACATTACCTCTTGAGTGACACGGAATTTGTACTAAAGTTCAGGCGGGTGACGAAACTGAAGATCAAGTAATATGCAATTGAAAAATGATTTTGAGGCACTTTTCAGAACATTAAAGGCATTTGGGTGTTGGCTCCGAACAGTGGCATGGGGGACACATGAAATAGATCAGGCAATTTTTTTCAATAATATTGACAAACGGTATCTGCTCTGGGAAGCCTTCCCTGTCTTTCCCGGGCAGAATAAGTGGTACAGGGACGGCTCCTATCAAAAGAAGATTTTAGCCCAGTATCCGACAGTCTGAAGGATCATGAGGATTAAAGTCCCTGAGTATCTGCAATAAAGGCCATCTGGAAGTTCTGAAATAGATGACCATTACGTGTCCCATTTATCTACTGTAGCATAACAAAGCACCCCACACTTGAGGACAAAACATGGCAATCATGTCCTTGCACCCTAACTTTCTGTGGGTGGGACATGGCATCTTGGGGATGATTATCTCTGCTCCACGTCTGGGGCTGCTCCCTGGAAGACTTGAATGGCTGGAAGAGACTTGCCCTTTGGAGGCTGGAGCCACCCGGCTGTGGGGGTGGGGGTGGTTCTCCAACTGCGCGTCGGACTGTAGGCTCCCATACTGGGGACCGTCAACCTCATAGTGGGGTTCGCTCTGCAAGGCTCAGGATTCTGCCAGCAGGGTTGCTGGCTCCCAGGGCTGTCTTCTGGGAGGGAACACCCAGACGGCTAGCGTTCCAAGAGAGCCACGAGGAAGCTGGATGCCTTTAGGATGGCGTCTTGAAAGTCATAGAGCAACACTTCCTCCTTCCTCCCTCGTTTGTAACTGCAAGCAGTCAGGGGCCTGCCCAGATGTGAAGGGAGGAGACAGAGACCTGACCTCCTGGGAGAAATGTCAAAGAATTGGAGGCCATCTTTTAGGACTAGGATGTTAACAACCCTAGCACCCTTCTCCAGACGTTTTTGCACTTCCTCCCTGTATCTCTATTATACATTTTTTGTTTCTTTTCTCCCAAAATGGCTATGAGTTCACGTAAGACCAATGTAATTTTTTTTGTAATTTTTAATCTTCTTTGAAATTCAGGTTCTAACACGTCTATTAAAATTATGCTTACTAAAAGGGCTGAATGAAGCAGTTATGATGTTTATAGACATGCCTAGAGGAAATTCAAGAGCTAATAATTGGAGACAATTAAAAGTGTATGGTTTATCTTTTATCTAAATGTTGTCATTTGTACCTGAACCACTTAGTTGGCGTGAGTCTAATAAAGCTTCGTCCTTAAATGAGATTACTTGCACCATTGGTATTTTTTTCATTTATTCTGTTGTTTCAGAATTTTCTAGAGATGGACATTTGGGAAGGGGGCAGTGTTTTTAGGAAAGCATCATCGAATACATGCATGAATGACAACGACAACAAAAACGCAAGAAGAGGGTATGCCATCTTGCCCTCCAGGTAAGATTGAAAAGTACATTATATCACAAAGAAGGGGGATCGTGAGGGAAAAGAGAGTTTGACTCCAGAATTTTACATTTAACTTTACCATTTATGTTCAAAATGATAACGGCCTTCCTGCTGTTCCTTGAGCAGGACAACACATGCTTTGCATTTGCCTGGGATGTTTCTCCATAGTATATGAAAGCCTCACTGTCAGGTCTTTAGAACTTCTGCTTAATTAGGGCCCCTGGGGGGCATAGTTGGTTAAGTGTCTGACTCTTGGTTTTGGCTCAGGTCATGGTCCTAGGATTATGGAACCGAGTCCCACTTTGGGCTCTGTGCTCAGCTGGGAGTCTGCTTCTTTCTCTCCCTCAGCCCCTCCCCTTGCTTGCGTGCTCGCTCTTTCCCTAAAATAAATAAATCTATCTTAAAAAAAAAAAAAAAGAACTTCTGCTTAATTATCAATACCTTCCCCTTTCTTAACCACAGTTTACGCTGCCCCTTACCCATGCAGTCAGCTGTAGAGCTTTGTCATAGCACTGACCTATAGAATTTATTTATTTGTATGTCTTTCCCGCCCTACGAAGCAAGTTCACAAGGATAGAGCCTTTCTGCTTTACTTCCTACTACAATTAAAGTTCTTAGAACAGTCCTGGCTCAAAGTAAGCAATTAATATGCATTTGTTACAGAAAAAACAGATACAAAGAATATAAAACTCCGTAGTGCAAGAGCTTGGAAGATAATTAAATCTTGATGCTTTAGGGATTTTATTTAATTCAATTTTAAAAATCACATCTAAGGCATTTGATACATATTTGTTCTTATGCTTTTAGTGGAAGCACCAAGACAGAGATGAAGTAGAGGCCAAGTGCTGGTATATTCGAAAATGCTATTTTAGACCATGTGTGAACTACTCGCAAAGGAGGTGGCCTGAAACTCTCCTTCTGCACCCTGAGACCATCACCCTCGTCCAGGTACAGAAAAGAGGCTTAAGCATTCGTTGCAGGAAGTGTTTCATGGGAATTTCCTTGGACAGAGATTTTAGGGAGTGGGTTACATTTTCTACTTAAAGCAAGTGAGAAGAGCTTTTGGAAAAGCACTTAGGACCCTTGGCGTACATTCTCTGCACTGTAGACTTACTGTTGCGGCTGAGCATGGGGAAGGAAGGCGGGAGTGAGGGGCGGCTGCACGCCCCCAGGTGTCGGGCCCGACATAGCACCTTCAGAAGGCAGAGCTGGAGCTTGGAGCTTTCAGGTTTGGAAAGGAGCCGGATCAGAAAGCCCCTGAGCATTACTCACGGAAGAGTCAGTGCGCGTGGACCCCTGTAGCAGGGCTCGGTGGGACTGTGTGGGTTCCCTGCAGAAGGCTTGTGTCCCTGACAGGATCTGCAGAAGATCATTGAGGTATTCCCAGGAGCTTCCTGGTCCCTGGGAGAGAATATAGTAATTTGGTTGTCGGTTTGCCATTGTTTGAGACTGCAGAGGAGAGAACGAGGAAGTTTCAAATTGGATGTGAGGTTCTTGCTCCCATAGTAGGTGGGAAAGGACTTTTACACCTCTAAAAATGGGGAGTTACTGGTGACAACTGGGAGTGATCACACAAAAAAAATTGTCAGATGTTAATACCCATACCTATACTGTAACAGATGTTTTCCCCCCTGGGATTGATTTAAATCTTATTTTTTTAATTTTCTCTGACCCCAAACAATGTCTGTGCTTTACTCATTGGCTTATGTGAGTACTTTTAAGTCATTTGAAAGCCTCTGTTGGAAAATGTGACTATACTTCCCACAAAGCAGGTGATGTTCTCTTCCCTCGTCTCTTCAAAGTGACCCTCTGTGGGGTCACTTGGTCCTTTGGAAGGATTTAAAGTTTCTTAGGCAGGGGGCACCAGGGGGCACCGTTCGTTAAGCAGCACGCTTGATCTTGGCTTGGGCTGATCTCTGGGTTGTGAGGTAGAGCCCTGCCTCTAACTTCATGCTTAGTGGGGAGTCTGCTTGTGGATTCTCTCCCCGCCCCCAACCCCTCACTCGACTCCTGTGCACACACACTCTCTCTCTAATAATAAATAAACAAATATTCAAAAAAAAATCATTGGGCAAATGTTATCTCTGTGTAGCCTCTGTAGAGTTTGTGAGAAACACACATGGCTTGCCCCAGTTGTTGGTTTCCAGGATTTCTCCTGCTCTGTGTGCATGGTGCGTTACCGTATCTACTCACCTCTGCTTCACAGACCTTGATTAGGCCTAGGTCTTTCTTTTCCTAAAAGTCCAGGGCCCGTTGAAGCTTGAAATACTCCCAGCTACTTGCCAGTGCAAAAAATGTTGCTCAGAGACAGACTGATGGTTTTCTCCTAAACAGTCATCTCCTTGCTCTCTAACCTGGCCCCGGTTCTCCACCCTTTTTATGAGCCAGAGGTGGGGGCTAAGCTAAGGGTACCATGTACAAGTGCTGCTTCGAGGTGGGTTGGCTGATTCTCTGTGGATTAAGGGAGTAGCTAATGCCTGTCTTCCTAGAGTTTCAGCTGAATCTATCATGGAGATAATCCCATTTGGGCATACTATGTGCTGGCTTACTAAATCCAAAAAATATTCAAAAACACTTTTTGATCTAAGAAAGTTTATCATAAAAATGGAAGGGTAGTTCCACTTCGCAGAATTTTCTAATGTAATTCAGCTCATTAATAACACTGAGAATAGTCACAGAACTATAGCAGTAGGTGCTGAATAAGAATTTGTAGAGTTCATTATGTTTTTAAAATACTGAAACAAACAATATAAACACTGAAATAATTTATAAAGTTATTTCCATTCATGATAACTGTTTTAAAAATACTGAAGGGGAGCTTGGGTGGCTCAGTCAGTTAAGCGTTTGTGTCTGGATCTCAGCTCTGGTCTTGATTTCAGAGTCATGAGTTCGAGCCCTGCCTTGGGCTCTACACCAGGCATGGAGCCTACTTAAAAAAAATGCTGAAAAAATTAAAAGGAAATTCCCTTCATGTGTTAAAAGCTTATACCATAATTCAAGTAAATGTCATATTTAAAGATTAATTTTCAACACATTATCTTTGGTCAGGAGCAAATCAAGGGTGTCCACTTTTCATTATTATAGTCAATGAATTACTAGAGATTAGGCATAATTCTTTAGAGTCTTATAAAATAAATGTAGATTTTGACAAATTTTGAGAAAAATAATAAAAAAGTATACAACTCTATCATTTCATAGACATGATCTCCGTAGAAATCCCAGCAGAATTAACAAATTATGAGTTCATAAGAGAACTGAATAAGTTTGCTGAACGTGAGGTCAACTCAATTCAGTTTTTAAGCATTCATCTAAATCAGTAATGACTTCTTTAAAAATGTATAAAATCATTGCAACAAAAATTAAAAGGACATAGAAATTTATCTGGGAAAGAGTTAGCAAAAACCCATGTAATAGAAATTTTTTTTTCATGTAATGGAAATTTTAAAATTGTAGTGAAGGAAATAAAAGCAGATGTGAATAAATGTAGAGACATAGTATGTCTCTAATAGTATAAAGACTTATTTTCTACAATAACTTGTAAGTTCAGGGTGCTTCCCATAAAAACGCATTTTGAAGAATTGAGCATACATACATAAATATCCGTGAAAAGCTCAGTTGATAAAAAAAAAGAAGATAATCTCCTAAGAGATAAAAAGATGTGCTTCCAAGTCTAAGTAATAAGCACGATTGATGTTATTGTAGGAAATAGCAAAAAAGATTAATGTAACAAAATAGGGTTCAAAGCAGACCTCTTGGTTTGGGAAGTAGATAGTGGTAAAGTGGTTCCACATCCAGTGGGAAAGGCTGGACTGCACGTTATTTTGGGAAAACAGACCACACAGTAGAGGAATGATGTTCACTCCTTCTTCACACCACACGCAGTGGTCAACCCCAGACTGATGAGTGAGAGAAATGTAACTAGTAAAACTATAAAAACTATGAGAAGGTTCTTCACAGAGCCCTACAAGCACAATGGGTATGGATTTGTCTACATAAAAATTGAGTAGTTTTGTTCACTGAGGAGTGTCACAGGAAGAATTAACGGATGGATGACAGATTGGGTGAAGAGGTTTGCAAAGGGTTTAGTATTGAAACTAGACAAAAGCTCACTTCCAGGCAACCGGAAAGGATGAAGAAATTAGGAAGCAAATTGGCAAAAATATAAAAAGTCACAAAATTATGCTAATTACGTGCAAGGTGCCCAGCCTCTATAATAATCAGACAAATGCAAACTAAAACAAAAGTAAAATACTTTTTTATACTCATGAGATTCACCACAGGAGAAAGATACAACCGAGTGTTGACAGAATGAGGAGGAATGATAGTGTCCTCCATCACTTGTGGCAACATAGCCTGGTACAGCCTTTCTGGAAGGAAATTCAGAGCAGTGAATTTATGAATGGTTATATCTAACTCTTCAACAATCTAGTATTTGTTATTACACTTCAGAAAATCTGGCCCTCACTTCCAAGCAGGGTTATACTTGATTATTTTTGTGGAAGAAGAGAAGTAGAGAAACTTAGGTAATTATTGAGTGAGAAGAAGCACATGTGTTGGTCGTATCCTTTGGACTACTCAGTTGACATGTCCAGTTTTCAAAACCTAATGTTGACTGGAAAAAGTGAAAACATGATTTGTGTAAAATGTTTAATTTAGTTATTTGAACCTGTGGCAAAAATCAAGCATCATGTTAAATTATAGTGTAATACATAAGGACAGTGTATTGTACAGGCATATTCTTTTCTAAATCTTTTTTTGGAAATCTCCATACAAAACTGAGTAGAATGTTCAGTGTTATTCCTTAAAATTTTTCTGCATGCCAGGTTTTTAAATGTTCCACGTCTTTGATTGCAGTATGGATAACTTCTGTAAAAGTCTTTTCTTTATGGGTCTTTACAATGCCATCAACCACACAAAGAATATAGAACACATTTCTGTCGTTGTAAATTGGAAAACTGACAGGTCTAACATTCTGTTCTTCTATTACTAGCCAATATTTGGGAGAGTAAAACATACCAAGTCTAGGTGTAATTTGTACAGGATTGCACTTTAATTTTTTTTGTTTCTGAGGGCTTGGTGACTAACACAGTTTGGATGTTATCCCTTGTATACTAGATTTTATGCACAAGCCCAACGAATCCAGTTAGCCCTCTCTCCCCTCCTTCCCAGTTTTATTGGTGAAATCTCAATCCAACACTTACAGAATTAAAGGATATTTTGCCAATCTGATGAACCAGGCATACACACATTCTGATAGTTATTTATTTACTTTAAAGTCACACTGGGTTTTGGTCCATATCTGACTTGGACTTCTTTCTCTGCATTATTGATTAAATGGACGAAATATCGATTGGAGAAGCAATGGAGAATAAAGATAAAGAGACTAGAAAACACTTCCCTAAATAATTGAAAAGGATTTATAGAATGGGGATATTACAGTTCTTAAATAAAATCTGAATATGATTGATGATTGTAGCCATTTGCCAAGGATTAAAATCTCGTGAGGTAACAGTGTCACATAATCTACAGGATTAACTATCCATGAAAGCAGCCAAGAGTTTTCTCCATATGTAACACTAAAACCTGAGCAATTAACTAATATGGGGTCGTCAGTGGCAAATAGTGGCATTCAACAAAATCTGCATAAACGTGCATTCTTCTGTGTCCCAGAAACAGGAAAATCTGATATTTCACTGTGTTAAGCCTTCTTTGGGGGAATGAGAGATTTTGTCTTGAGCTCCTTGCTTGTGTTGTATGGCGTTTGTTCAAGATACTTTTTAAATTGCAGGAAAAGTGCAACTTGTCGATCCTTATGAGTAGATTCATTTACAGTGCTGTCATTCTTGAATTATCAGAGATTTTCCTTAGAGGATGTACATGTTTCGGCATCCAGCCCTCCAACATCTTGCGTGATTTAATATTGATATATATCTTCTTTTTTAATCATCCTGGAATTTCAGAATGCCAGCTTGTGGTATGTCCTTTGTATATTATGAATTAAAATATGCTGTTCTTTAAAATACCTTCTTATCCATGATTCAGCTTGTATTAAAAGTGACGTCCACAGACTAGCATAAACGTAGCTTGGTCACATTTTGTTCTCACCTAAGTGTTTAATAATTATAAATCCATGTGCTAGGTGTTCTTTCATGTGCTACTAGGGAAAAAATAACTGGCTTTTAAATGATTTTTAATTGTAATTATAACAATAGCTGTCCTTCTTTTCCTGATGGTTCCCCCCTTCTAAGGTGGCCTATTTTTATCGTGACATTTTTGTCCATCCTATGAATTTCATCATGGGGAAGAAACAGCAGTTTGTCTCAGAGCAGCTCCATTTCGATCTCCAGGTGACAAGCTGATATTTCTTGCCTTTGAAGAAGCTTTTAATATGATGGGTTAAATGTCAAGGAAAAAACTCCCATCATATATTAAACCTTGCTAACCTCATTTCTCTTAATATTAATGACATATTGACATTCGATTTTTAAAAAGTGTTCTTAAAAAAAAAAAAAAACAGATGTAAGGGTTTTAAAAAAGAATACATTCATTTAGGTATCTTGTACCTTGGTGCACATCATTTAGTGTAAAGCCAACACAGTTGTAAGTATGAAAGAAATCAACTTAAAAGTTACTTATTTTTACTGGTGGTACCACCAGTTTAAAGAGTAAAATTTACAAACCAAAAGAGACTCTTAATGTCATAAAACAAACTGAGGGGGGTGGGGGGAGGGGGGGTTGGCAGAGGGTGGGGGGGTTACATTATATGTTTAAATAAAAATAAAATAAAAATTAAAAAAAGTTCCTATCAGAAGAAAAAAATGTATGGTGAAGGATGTTAACTAGATTTATTGTGATCATTTCATGACATACACAAATACCAAATTATTTTGTTGCACACTTCAAACCAATGTTATATGTCGATTGTATCTCAAAAAAGATCACAAAAAAAGGGCTTATCTTTTAACATAATTGCTTGTATTCTATCTTTTAACTTTACAAAAATACATTCATGGAAATATGAATATGCCTGGAAAGATTAAAATTCACTTGTAGGAAAAAAAAGTAAAAATTAGAATCTTTAGACTAAAAATTATGTGGAAAACTTCATTCATTTTCATTGTAAATATGGTATCTATTATGAAAACATGAAGGAGAGAAAAGAGTAATAGAGCTGGAAGAAGAAATAACTTCTTATTACATAAAAGGAAAGCGAATTATAAATGGCAGAGTCTAAAAATGGTTTATTAAAAGTTACTGGCTCCTTTGATCATTCCACCCAACAGTGTTTTGGGAACACAAATATCATTTACCATTTGTTGAGAAAATACAATATCACACTATTTGTTTACTATCTGTTTACCTCAGGCAATTCATTCCACAACAAGAACTTACATCTGTTGAGCTCCTTGTTAAGCCTGAAAGGTAACATCTTTCCATAGCTTTGCAACATAACAGGACATGAAATAAGGCGTTTCAAGAGATGCGACTCGTGATTGTCACACACCTTAAAAATGAGGAAGAGACATGAGGTTTGTAGCCGCTTCCGCTGTTTTGTCCTCACCAATATCTCCACACGCGCACACACACGCCCCCCTGAGCAAGAACCTGTTCAAAATAGCTATTCTGTAGTTTTGTTACGGTAGCCACTATCCACATGTAGATATTTAGGTTTAAATATAAGTGGATTTTAATTAAAAAAAAAAGTTTATTTCTTCATTTTGACTGGTCACATCTCCAGAGCTCAGCAGCTTTCAGTGGGCTTTCGGCTGCTCTGTGGAAGAGCAGGGGACTCAAACCTTTCTGTCCTCACAGAAAGTTCTGTTGGAAAATGCTGCTAGCTGACTTGTTAGTGTGAAAGGACTAACAAGTCCTTTTTTTTTTTTTTTTTAAGATTTTACTTATTTATTTGAGAGGGAGAGAGAGTGAGAGAGAGCATGAGAGGGGAGAAGGTCAGAGGGAGAAGCAGACTCCCCATGGAGCTGGGAGCCTGATGCGGGACTCGATCCCGGGACTCCGGGATCATGACCTGAGCCGAAGGCAGTTGCTTAATCAACTGAGCCACCCAGGTGCCCTGAAAGGGGGTATCTTGAGACATCTTTGTTTCCTTCTTGATATTGTAGATTCAGTTTTTGAATGTCTAGTCTTACATTTCTGTCCACAAGCACAGAGCTGTGATGACCATCCTTGTACATCTCACAGACCTCTAAAAACATCATCACCGCCATTTGCTCTCAAGCTTATGTTCTCAAGAATGTACCTACCGATGAAATAACAGGGCAGCTTGGTGTTACTAATTGCACTACCGAGCAGAGAAGGTGTGTTTTCTTAGGGGAAATGAAGACTAAGCATTCATGTTTGGTTCCTTTTGTAGCGAAGGCGTTTTAAAATCATCTACGTCACTTACATACTAAATTGTACATCTGAAACTAGCATTACGCTATATGTTCACTAACTGGAATTTCAGTAAAAACTTAAAAAAAAAAAAGATGGGAACTTCAAAAAATAAATAGAATCATTTACCTTGGTTTGTTTGAAGGCAAGCTTTAAAAAAATGTGTTGCCTTTTTTGAAACTTTCCTCTTTGAATGAACTTTTCTTCAGAATGTCCTATTTTATTAGTTTATAATTGTATCAGATGCTTGACATTCAAAACACTCCTTTGAAGGAATTAGCTTTTCCTCTGAAAAGTTCTTGATAAAGGACATGGAAATTTCAAGCAGCAGGATATCTATCAGATTAAAATACAAGGGGCCCAGTTGACAAGGTCCGCTTGACATACTACGAGTCGTTTCGCAATGCTTACGTGCTTTAACCAAACGTTCGTTTATATAAAGTTGATTCTGTATAAAAGCCAGTAGCTTTATCCCTCTTTGGGAAAAGATAAAGTGCAGTTCAGAGAGGTTACCTGAGTCACACAGATAGTGATTGCAGAGTACAGATTGAAGCTAAGTCCTGTGCCTCTGCTGTCCTGAGAACTGGCTCTTTAAGAGCAAAACCAACCAACCAAACAAATAAAACCCCCCCCCCCCCAAACAAAGAAACAAACAAAAAAAAGCCAAGATTTTCTGTGAGTGAATGCTCCTATTACGGCCATAGTTTTAACAATTAAGGGTTTTCAATCTCACAAAATCCCCACATACTTTGTTCTGAGCCACTCTGAGTCATTCTAGAACATTCTAGAACACCACTGCTGCTCTGCCTCTCACACAAAACCTTTGCATTATGGGGATTAGGTGAACACTTCTACTAAGAACATCATGATAATATGGACCATTCCCTTTCTTGACTCCTGTATTTTCTTACATGGTACTGTAATTTGGAACATCTTTCTTAACTTGGTCCAAGTATGATTATTTTTTTTTCAAGTATGATTATTTTTGAAGACATCAAAAATACTTTGCTATAATTCTCTCTTACTTGAATTCTGTTGCACCATATTGATCCTAAAAGAAAATAAAAAAAATTAGCATATAATCATCCTTATCAAATTTTCAATTTGATTTGTTTTTCTGCTCTCTCAACAAGCTTCTTCCAAGGCGGTGTCTGATCACTAGTTAAAAATTAAGCTGAATGATAGAGCAAAACCTGGGAACTTCCCTGTGTGTGTAGTAATAGCCCGTGTAACCCATGATATCCAATGTGAGATTTTATTCTCAAAGTGGAAGAGAAGCCTTAAGCCTCTAGTGCCTGTATTATCTAATAATTATCATAAAGAACAATGTATTATTAACTGTTAGTGTTAGATTTATTGTTTTCTTTTCTACAGATGTTTTCCAATTAGAATTACAAATAATAAGCATTACAAGTTCCACTCAGCAGACCAATTTGCTCATTTATAGGCATGTGTCCCTTGACACAAACTCAGTCCTCCAAGGTCAGTGTGGAGGCAGCGTTACCCTAAATCTGAGACGCCATTCTGCAGAACAGACGATTGATATGAGAGTCCGGTCAAATCTCTGACAACATTCTGGACCCCATGGTGGTCATTATGCTTGGAGTTCCCCATGCATACGGCCATGCCTGGAGCTCGTTCAATGGGCAGGTTTCTGGGTGTCCCTACAAGAGATTCTAAAGCAGTAGATTTAAAGTCCCTGAGGAACTGGCCCTTTCCACAACCATACTGTATGGTTTGGATAGAAACTTTATTCTTTTTCCAGCACAGAAATAAGACAGAAGAAAATTACATCCTTGCATGCCACTAATCTCAGGTTCCTAAGCACATTTTTTTCCACGTTATAGGGACGTAACATTTCCTTAAATGCATTCCTTTACATCCTATTCTTTCTTCTTTTGAATTCTACTGGCATTCCAGTTTGCCTTTTATTATTTATTTTATTTATTATTTTTAAAGTATTTATTTATTTATTTGACAGAGATCACAAGTAGGCAGAGAGGCAGGCAGAGAGAGAGGAAGGGAAGCAGGCTCCCCGCTGAGCAGAGAGCCCGATTCGGGGCTCTATCCCAGAACCCTGGGATCATGACCCGAGCCAAAAGCAGAGGCCTTAACCCACTGAGCCACCCAGGCGCCCCTATTATGCATTTTATATATCATCTTTCATTAAGACCTGTCTTGACCCTCCTACCCCTGCACCCAGCAAGCTCATGTCTCTCTCCTCTGTGTGGGGAACATTGCATACATTTGTTCTTGGAGCTGTTGCCCTCTGTGCTCTCTTGTTTTTTGGTTTTGCTCCCTACTGGTCTGCAGGCTTCTGGAGAGCAGGGGATTAGGTTCATTTTGTGTTCCTTCTTAGGGATTTGCACATGGTAATCACTCAATAAATAATGTTGAATAGATGAAAGGACAAATCAGCTTACCAGCTACAGAAATTTCCTTACTGAGATATATTTTATTATTAAGTGTTTGGACCATTAAAAAAAATCCCTTTGCATGTTTTAAAAAGTGCTGTTATTGAAAAAATAACCATGATGTTTCTACATCTTCCTTGTATAAGGACTCAGTTGATGAATTCCTTTAAGAAGAGATTTGTCTCTGTTAAGGAATTCACACCATCATGGCTGCAGAACTGTCTGTACTCAGATTTGAATTCTGTCTCCTTCAGTTACCACTTGAGTAACCTTGGGCGATTTGCTTAAACTCTCTAGGCTTCAGGATTTTTATCTTTAATATAGGGCTATAATCTTAACTACCTCTTGAGTTTTGACTGAATCAATATAGGTAAACCACTTAGAATCATAAGTTTTGGTTGTGTTTTTTGATAACCTTGGGTAGTTATCATCTGATTTAAGGACATGGACTTGAAAAGAGAAATGACTCTGGGTAAGTAAGGTGTTTAGGCTAACTCCATTCATTTGTTGCCTTTCCCAGAATAAAATCCAGGCAAGTGTAAATAATAAAATTTAAAGATGATATATAGCAGTGCATAGACAATTTGGAAATGTAATATTCTTAAGGAGACAGGAATTAATAAGTCTTGATGAAAGCATTTTATTTTATAGACAATGGAAGCAGAAGAACACATTCAAAAAAGTTTCAGCACATCAAAAAATCAGTAAAACTGAACTTTCAGAAAAGGGGAAAAAAGTAACCTCTGATTTTCAGTTTTTCCCAATTCTTATTGATGGGCTTTTAATCATTTGCTTTAGGCACAATGATATCAGCGGTGTCATTGCTGTGCTCCCACAGCCTCCGACCAGCCTGGATGGATTGTAGAAAGGGACGTTCCTAACAGGCTTTCTCTTTAGAGCCGAGAAGCTTTAGTTGCTGCACAAATGTACCACGTTGTTCAACAAGGGGGTGCTGCGTTTCTGTAAGAATCAGTGGGGTGGACCCAAAGCCTTTGGGCAGGTAGGAACTGGGAAGGAAACTGAACAAAAAAACCTGGTTGGTACAGAAAAAATTTATAACAGAGCAGCTCCACTTGAAATAAAGGGCAGATTTTTCCATCATTCGGTGAGATATAGAGGCACACGGGAGATATAGAGATATGCGGGGCGGCAGGGGGGGTCACAAGGAAGGCCCTAGAGCCGGAGCTTGTTATATCCATTTTCTGCCTCTGTCCCTAGGTAGGTGTTGTTCTCATGAGGGCCTTGCTGAGTTCGGGGCACAAGAGTAATGCTAGCCTGCACTGGCAGGTCGGGCCACTTCTAGGTTGCTTAAATTCAGGGCCGGTTATGTTCATGTACAAATATAAACAGGAAGGTGAAAAAAAAATATACATACATATGTATATATATGGATGGTATTGTCCAGGGACCCTGATATATGAAAATGTTGAGAACATCAGTTGAGTTGAACATTTCAGCCATATTTTCTCCACCCATCCTCCTTAACATCCCACAGTTTGCAGACTCCATTTTTGCTTCAAAGGAGGAGGAAGCTAGCCTGTTGGGGAGCTGTTAGCTATTTTGATACCTCTGTCTTCATCCCTCCTCGTTGGTCTGTAATTGTAGCGGTCTTGGCCATTGATTCTCTCATTTACTGCTGTAGAACCTTTCCAGACCCTTCCTTGGGCTTACTCAGTGATAATTCCTGAAGATATCATTATTCATTTATTTATTTTTGTAAGGTGGGTGATAGGTTTGCTGGGATCTAATCGTTCCTCCGTGAGTCTTTAAGTGTAGTAGGTAATGGTGCTGAGATTTAATCAGTAGTTTTGGAGAGCTCTAGGGTAGATTTCATCACGTCTGGATTACTTGAAAGCATGCAGCTTGACTAAGGAGTCCTCTGCCTGGTAAGCTCCTGTTCATAGTTGCTTTGCCATCAGTGTGGGAATTTATGTGAGGTCTGTGTCACTCTTTCTCCCTTTGGGAAGAGGAAGGAAAATACAACTTAAAGTCTGGCATAGGTTTTCTATCTTATTTACTTAAATAAGTAAATAAGTTTGTCAAATTCCTTTGAAGGCAATTTTGTCAGCTTATGCACAACCAATGGAAAGCGGTAGAGAAGAGTGAGGGTAAGCGTCAGCCCTGAAGCCAAGTGTCCCGGGCTCACAGTCTTTTTACGATTTTTTTTCTTAATTTATTTATTTGTCAGAGAGAGAGGGAGAGAGAGAGAACGAGCACAGGCAGACAGAGTGGCAGGCAGAGGCAGAGGGAGAAGCAGCTCCCTGCCAAGCAAGGAGCCCGATGTGGGACTTGATTCCAGGGTTCCGGGATCATGACTTGAGCTGAATGCAGCCGCTTAACCAACTGAGCCGGGCTCACAGTCTTAGCATTGATGCTTTCTGTTTTCACGATCATGTTTGTTACTGCGTTTCCATTTCCCCATTTGTAAAATGGAGCCGTAGTGGGACCTACCTTGTATCCACTTTATAGATAACTGCAAGGATTAAATGAGTTAATATACATAAAGCATTTAAGACAGTTTGTGGCAACTGGTGTGCACTCTGAATATTAATTCTCATCTACATATGCAGTATTTACATGTGTATACCTATCACATACATCATATATTTCCTGCATATGTTGTCAGACATACAAGAATGGCATTTTATCTTGTATGTTATTACCTATTCTGTACATTATATATGTATTATATATATTGAAAGGATAAATTAAGATAGTTAAAGATGTATTATTATCACACAAATTTAAAGAGAATACAAAAATATTTGACACTGATTAATGAGCGAACCAATAAGATGTTAAAACAGATTTAAAAGAGTATTCAAAATTCACCCACACACACATATATAGGTCATCAGGAATGATGGATTAAATTTGCTTACTGATATATATATATATATATATATATATATACACATACATACATATATATGTGTGTGTGTGTGTGATAATATGCCTTTTTTTTTTAAGATTTTTATTTATTTACTTGACAGACAGAGATCACAAGTAGGCAGAGAGAGAGGGGGAAGCAGGCTCCCTGCCGAGCAGAGAGCCCGATGTGGGGCTCCATCCCAGGACCCTGAGATCATGACCTGAGCCGAAGGCAGAGACTTTAACCCACTGAGCCACCCAGGCGCCCCGATAATATGCTTTGTCTTACAGTGCTGTAATTATAATTCTAACTACCCTGCATTTTGCTATTTGTTATATACATTACTCCATTAGACTTGGTCTCTTGATATTTATAAACCTTGTTTTTAATTTTTCCTCATTTCTTTTTGTATGGAATAATCTTTATAAATTTACTAGCTCCCTTTCCCCCTTCTAATTCTTGAGATTTTTTGTGTTGTTTCTTTGTGCTAACATTTGTAGTTTTGAAAGACCGTTGATTTTCCTATAATTTTTCCTGTTCCATGTATAAAATCCTGTTGCTCCTCCTCTCTTATTAGGACTTATTAAAATACTAAATTGGGGCACTGGAATGACACAGTCATTTGAGGATCCGACTCTTGGTTTCTGCTCAGATCATGATCTCAGGGTTGTGGGATCACGATATCAACCTGCTTGAGATTCTCTCTCCCTCTCCCTTTGTCCCTCCTGCTTGTGCTCGCTCTCTCTCTCCCCCTCTCTCTCTCATAAATAAATAAATCTTTTAAAAAAATAAAGTACTTAATTGTCTCCTTGGGTTTGTTTTTCTTTTTGTCTTGTACAGTGTACACCCTACACATTTGTTAAACCCCTTCACACATACCCAATGGCTGTTTACACGTAGCTCCTAAGATTTTCTCACTGTAATAATTGCCTGCTTGAACTTCCATGCAGAATCTCTGTCACTAACACAGAAGATAATGTCTTTTTTGCTTCTTACTCTACTTTAGTGATATTTGAGAGATATCTGGCCAAGAGTTTTATTACTCATTATCATTGCTTTAATTATGTATTCCTATAATTCTTTTGTGAATGTGATTAAGTATCCTCTTTTCTCATTATTGTTCCTGGTACAACTTCTAAAATCTGCATCAGCTGATTGCTTTCTTCATCATTACAATTTAAAATCACCTCTTGACTATCTTCATCCCTCACTGAAATTAGTTCAAAGTCCCCTCCTTGGATTAATGACTCCTCCTCGCACTAGCTATGCTCGCCTTTCTTTGAGAGACAAATAGATAAGTAGCCCATTCCATGATCATCAAATCATGAGATTAGAAGATAATGCTAGAGGTTATTTAGAGTTGATTCCCTGGATTCCAGATGGGGGGGAGGATACAGAAAGTTTCCCGGCCTGATGTTCTCTCTTCAGAGGGAGTTTGGGGAGCATCTTACGTGAATGCAGTTTCTTTCTATGCTGTGATGCAGAGTTACTGAAAGTGAAGGTTCAGTTAATAGCTACACATTCAAGTAAGTTGAAATCACATTACTGCCAATTATCCTTTGCTGGTACGTGCCAAAGGGGAATATTAACCAGTAAATTAGCATGTTGGATGTTTCATCCACATAAAAATCAAATCCAGGCGAGTTGTCTCTTACAAGGAGAAAGAAACAAGCATGGATCCTTGGCTAACTTTGTAGGACAAGTGATTCGATGAGGTACCGGGTTTTAGACAAAACGTAATTTATCTTTAAAATAATTTTGGGTGTATTCGCTGATAATATTACAAACTGAATATTATCATTTCAGTCCTAAGCAGAGGACACTTCCAGAGTTGACACAGGTTTCCTAAAGTTTGTTTGTTTTACCAATTTACTTAGCTGTCTCATAATTGATGATAATTTTTTTAAGAGGAAAAAAAGGGAATTTATTGTAAGGCTGTAGGATAGCTAAGGATAGAAAGATCAGGTGTGCAATTCCGGTTTGATCCTATTTGATCTCTGCTGAGCTTCTCTCATGTGTCCGGAGGTCAGCAGGCCAGTCTGTCTGAGCCAGCCTGCTGGAGGATGGGAGGCCATGTGGAGAACCGAGGCACACTCGCTGCGTCCAGAATATGGATGGGGCCATCCTAGACCAGCCAGCCTCCAGACAGTAATTTTATTGATTTAGGATTTACTAAATCAGCAGGAGAACACTCCTGGTTTAACCATTTCTTTTGGGGCAGGTATTCTTAGGCTGAAATACAATGGTAGATAAAAACAATTCAGGGCCTCCTGGGTGGCTCAATAGGTTAAGCATCTGCCTTTGGCTCAGGTCATGATCCCAGGGTCCTGGAATGGAGCCCCTGAGTCAGGCTCTCTGCTCAGCGGGGAGTCTGCTTCTCCCTTTCCCTCTGCCCCTCCCCCACCCTGCTCGGGCTTGTGCTCTCTCCCAAATAAACAGATTAAAAAAATAAAAAATAAAATAGAGAAATAAAAAGAATTCAGCGAAAGCATCAGAATTTTGAGGTGCATTAGTCAGTAATACAAAATAGGCTTAGAGGTGCTTACCACTACTAAGCTTCTATTTACCCTTTATTCCTGAAATATCTAAACTGTCTTGTTCTACTCTCATTGATTGAGGCTCAATTGAAATATCACCTTTTCTAGGATATTTCCTTAGAGTCTCTCATTTGGTTTGGCAGATGGTTTGCATTGTCACCCTACCCACTGTGTACCTAGAATGACCTGTCTGTGGGCCAGTCAGGAGTGCTGGGCTGTGAAGTCCTTTGTAGATGGGATGATTCCTGATGGCCCCTGCGTCCTTGAGGACTGGCAATACGGCTGACATTTAGTAAATGGAATTCTAACCCACCATTACTGTCTTTCTGGTCAAAGTAATTTTAGCTCATCCAAAAACCCAGTACTGGGTATTTGACAAAGAAGTTTAACAAACTCATGGGCCACATGCCACAGAGCAAATGCAAAAACCAAAACTGAATAATAAAAAAAAAAAATCAATAAAAATTTAAAGTGAAATGGATAAAAACGAGGAAGAGACTGGCAGGAATAATTAAAACAGACGGATTTGCTAAATCCTCTATGAGCTGCTACAGATCTGATAGGTATTTGGTGGTAGAGAAGTTTAAAGACAGGGATAAATTATCTTTAGTTTTTCAAAGTAAAATTTATATAGGAAGGACACCGAAGAGAGATGACAGCAAGAGTCTTTCACTGATGACTCTGTGCCAGCTCTCTCCTGTGGCTACTTAACCTTTCAAATGGCAGGCGTTTGGGCGCTGATGGTACTAATGGTGGTGGCGGTGATGGTCTTGGCTGCAACATTGGATCTCCCAACGACGGTCAGAAAGATACTGGGGCGCCTGGGTGGCTCAGTGGGTTAAACATCTGCCTTCAGCTCAGGTCATGATTCCAGGGTCCTGGGATCAAGCCCCACATTGGGCTCCCGGCTCAATAGGGAGCCTGCTTCTCCCTCTCCCACTCCTCCTGCTTGTGCACCCTCTCTCTCTTTGTCAAATAAATCTTAAAAAAAAAAAAAAAAAGACACTTATATCCCCATTTGCAGCATCACATTCCCAGAATAAGATTCACTGAAGACCTTCCTAAAGAGACCTGGAGGGAAACCTGATTTTCTGGGGAAGCTTGGAACAAAGAGTGGAGGGGACAATGGGATTCAGAGAGAAGCTTAGGGAATCCATACCATACTCAGATCCCGTAAGTTAACGGGGCCAGGGGAATAGAGATCTGGAGCTTGGCCAGGTCCTACTGTTTGCAGAGACGGGGGTGGCAATCTGCCCACGTTTGGGCCCTCATTTTGCCAGTCAGAGGAGGCAGGGCTCAGGTGTGGCTGATAATTCACAGGGCAATTTCAGCACTCTGCAATAATCACCTTCCACAATGCAGGTGATAGATCTTTGCTAATATTTCCCTTGAATTCCTTTAGACATCTTGTTTTTTTTTTTTTTTTTTTAAGATTTCATTTATTTATTGGACAGAGAGAGATCACAACTAGGAGGAAGCAGGCTCCCCACTGAGCAGAGAGCCCGATGTGGGGCTTGATCCCAAGACCCTGGGATCATGACCTGAGCCGAAGGTAGAAGCTTAACCCACTGAGCCACCCAGGCACCCCCCTTTAGATGTCTTAAATGCCTTTAATCTGATCCTGGTGGATCGTGTTTTATTGGGTTGACCAGTTTGGGCTCTGCCCTTCGCTACTCTTTGACAGATGAATTTTAGTGACAGAATGATTACAGAAGGACCCTGGATAATTGGAACTGGAACCAGGAAGGGATTAAGTGAGGCTTACCAAGATACTCTTGGGAAAACAGAACACACTACGTAAGGCGCACAAGCAAGCAAGCAAACGAAAACCTGGATAAATACCGAGAAAACTGATACGGGAGAAATGGCTAAATACCTGTGCAAGGGAAGATGGGATGAAATTCAAAAGCTTAATTGGAAGCTCATGTCTGGTCCTATTCTAAAAATGTGTGAAATTACAGTCAGTAGAGAGAGAAGCATTTCTGAAGATGGTATTAGAAGAAGAGGAATGCAGAGGATTTCAGAGGCTTGATAAGAATGTCAGAGTGACGTTGAAAGGAATGAATCAATTTGAAATAGCTTACCTGTGAATAGACGATCAAGAAAAGGCTTCCAGGAATTTATAATCTATTCTGGAAAATAAGACAATATTAAAATAGAACGGTGTGAAGCCACGATTACTGAACTGTGAGGTTCAGGTTCATCACTGAGTGTCACTTCAAGGAATAGGGTCAGTGGGTTTGGGACACATGAAACAATCTTTTAGAAAGAAATGAGATTTAATCTGCCTTTGTTAGGATGCGTAGGATTTAGATGGGCACGGAGTGAGGGGTATATTGGGATAGTTTACATAAGAAATCACGAGTCAGGGACGCCTGGGTGGCTCAGTTGGTTGGGAAGCTGCCTTCGGCTGGGGTCATGATGCCGGCGTCCTGGGATCGAGTCCCGCATCGGGCTCCTTGCTCAGCAGGGAGCCTGCTTCTCCCTCTGCCTCTGCCTGCCTCTCTGTCTGCCTGTGCTCACTCTCTCTCTCTCTCTCTAACAAATAAATAAATAAAATCTTAAAAAAAAAAAAGAAATCACGAGTCAATTTAAATCTATTTATTTTTTAAAAAGATTTTATTTATTTATTTGACAGAGAGAGAGATCGCGAGCCGGCAAAGAGGCAGGCAGAGAGAGAGGAAGAAGCAGGCTCCCCACTGAGCAGAGAGCCCGACGCCGGGGCTCAATCCCAGGACCCTGGGATCATGACCTGAGCCGAAGGCAGAGGCTTAACCCACTGAGCCACCCAGGTGCCCCAATTTAAATGTATTTAATTTGGCATAATATAATTTGATTTTATAAGAAAGAATTTTCCATTAAAGGGTTTTAAGATTTTGGAATATATTGCTATGGATTGCCACATTGTATGGTGTTCCTGATTTTTTTTAAAAATTGTTCTAATGCCATTGTCGATGAAGAAAAGAAAAAGATTCACAGTCTTCCTTCCTTCACTCTTGATTTTGTCAGGGTTTAGCTTCCCCATGATTAAGTAAAGAGCTATATTTCACAGAGTATTTTATATTTATTTGAAAATTAATAAAATGCATAGGCATAAAAATATTCAAATTTCATGCATACATCATTGGTTTTTGGAGTGAAGTAAGAGTAGCAGTGTTTTAAACAAATTATTTCTATTTTCACTGTATCACAGATTTTTTTTCTTTTAATTAAGAATCGCACCAGACACTTTTTAATACTCTCCCCTAACTAGGTCCCTTACGCGTCTGAATTGCTTGTATTACGAGTGAGGGGAATCACTTAATACAAGCTTATTAGACAACCGAGCAGCTTGAAAATCCCCCACTAGACCTTTCAGTAAGGTTTAATCAACCAGGTAAGACCCTGATGAGGCTAGCAATTAGACTTACTGTATTTTTAAAATGGAGATGCTGAGTTTCAAAATATTAAAGTGGTATTTAAATACAGTGATGATGAAATTGGAGGTACTCTTACCGCCACAAATCAGAACCTGCATCTCCCTCCATCCTTGTAGCTCATTACAGGGCTTTGTTGAATTAACAAGTATTAATTTGCTTCTGAATTGCCCTGAGGAATTAAGCCTGGTTCAATATTGCCATGTGAATGGGAAAAATAGTCGGGATATTTATAGATAGCACACCGGAAATGATTAAACACAGTTTTTTTTTTTTTTTTTAGCCCTCTATATCTCTGAACCACATTAACATTTCTCTTTTAGTTGTCTCTTTTTTAAAAAAAATGTGTAATTTACATATTTGTGTATATAGATGTGCACACAGTAAATCTATGATGAGGTACAAAAATTCAAAAACGTATCAAATATATTCCCAATGATGGCTTCTCTTTGCATCCATTAGGTTTTGAGGAGGCAAGTGTAAGGGCAAATACATATTAAAATAAGAGATCTAGTCTCTAGACGGAGAGTGAGATAAGTGACTTTCCCTTCCCCTTTTCATAAAGCACGTGCTTTTGAAAACTTTCAAGTTCTTCTAGGGCTCTTTAGAATGCACATAAATATTTTGAAAAGCCAAGTAAGAGTCTGGCCAGCTCTACAACCCAGGATTGTCTTTCTCAAGGACCTAGGAGTTGTACTGTTAGAATGAAATTATGAAGGAAGCAGGTGCCCCTCGCTGCAATGTCTGTGGGAAGCTTGGAGCCTGACATCAGTGGGTCCCTCACTCCAAGGTGCAAAACTAGCCCCATTCATAAACATATTAGCAGTCTATTTTTCCTCTGGTTAGAGCCAATTAGCTAACACAGATGGTCACCCCAACTGTATGGGTAGATGAACTATGTGTGGCGTATGGTCTTGTCAAGTCCTCTTACTTGAGGGCTAGTTATTGTTTATCTTGAGAATGTGTGTGTAATGGGCTGTATCCACTGGGAAGTACAAAAAGGGGGATTTCTTGCTTTCTTCACGATCTACAGGGTGGTGTGTAATTCAGGTCACATTCTGGTTTAATGCTTAGTAATGAAATTGGGTTCTTTCTCTTCTACTTTGTGGGAGGGCTTCTGAGTCAGGAGATGTTCTGCTTTAATTCTGTTAAATTCCATTTACGTTTAGTTTGATTCTCTTTCTCCAACACAAGCAACAGGCACCACTCTGGTTCTTCCTGGAGAGAGGGGATGTGTGTAAAATACTGGAGAGCTCCAAGGTGGTTGGAGAGCATGGGGAACCATGTTTTAGGTTTTTTTTTTTTTTTTTTTTTAAGATTTTTTATTTATTTCTTTGTTAGAGAGAGAGAGAGAGAGAGCGAGCGAGCACAGGTAGACAGAGTGGCAGGCAGAGGCAGAGGGAGAAGCAGGCTCCCTGCTGAGCAAGGAGCCTGATGCGGGACTCGATCCCAGGATGCTGGGATCCTGACCTGAGCCGAAGGCAGCTGCTTAACCGACTGAGCCACCCAGGCGCCCCTGTTTTAGGTTTTTTAGCTTGTCCTGAAAAATGGGGATTACTAAATGTGGGGAAGATTTTCAAATACATTGGAAAGCCTCGTCCTTCATCTGCATTATTCTCAAATATAATCATTATCCTTTATGTAGTGCATCTAGATAAATTATGTCCATGCAGGGAGACAATTTAAAATGAAAATGCTTTTTTGAATTTTCAGAAAAAAATCTTCCTTCATCGATGTGTTACACACTTATAAAAGTGTACAACATACATGCACAACCCAAAGAGTTAGCAAAGCTGACACCGATGTGGCCATGCCCCAGGTGCAGAAATAGAACTTGGCCCAAACCCCAAACCACAACCCCCCGTGCCCCTGAAATAACAGGTTGAGCTTCACTCCCCATTTCTGACTTCAAATACCACAGAAAATTGGTTTTGCCTGTTGATTAAGTTAGTACAGCTGGAATCACACAGTGGTATCTTTTTGTGGTCTGGCTGCTTGAGCTCCAAATTATCTTTGTGAGGTTATGCTTGTCAGTGTGTAGCTGCGGTTCCTCTCATCGCATTACTGGATGGGATTTCATTATATGGACAAGTTCTTTGTTCATTTCAGGGTTGATGGATTTGTTTTTTAGCCTGGGAAGATTATAACTAAAACTGCTTGTAGATACTTGGACAATGTCCTTTGGTGCACGCAAAGATGCAGGGCTGTTGGGTATCTACTAGAAGTGGAAGTGTTGGGTCCTAGATTAACCTCAGTAAGTGCTGTTTTGCAAAGTGAAGGTAGCAATCGACATCCTCACTAGCACAGTATGAGAGTTCCTAGTTGCTCACATGCTCACCAAAGCTTAGTTGTAAATCTTGTCTTGATTTTAGCCATTCTCATGAGTGGATAGTGGTGCCTCACCCAAGTTTTATTTCAAATTCCCCAGATGACTAATGAGGGTGAGCACATTTTCATATGTTCCTTTGTATACCTTTTTGGTGAAATAATATTCCCATTTTATGATTGAGTTATGTATGATTTTGTACTGATTTGAAGCAATGATTTATATATTCTGTACCCAGGTTGTCTGTTGGTTACATGTGTTGGAAACATCTTCTCTCATTCCACGGTCTGATTTGTACTGTCTTCATCAGCACAAATCTTTACTCATCTTTAATCTTAATCATCTTTGATAATAGAATTTTTAAATTTTACTATACTCTAATTTATCAATCCTTTATTGCACGGTTAATATTTATATATGTATTCGCACACATTTATTTATGATTTATTCATTTCCTTCAGTAATTGGGTCCTTTTAGATTTAGTCTTATGTGTTTTATTTTGTGTGTGTGTACATAAAATGATACCTTTTTAAAACTTAATTTCATAGTTGTTGCTGGTGTATAGAAATAAAAATGATTTTTACATATTGACCTTGTAGCTGACAAATTTTTCAAACTCACTTACTAGTTCTCATATATTATCTGGAGATCCTGTTCCCCTTTTTACATTCCTAAGCATTGATTCTTTGCGTAATGGTATATATTAGAGGTCATTTAATATTATTAGACACAGAGCTGGGTAATTCTTTTTAATGGCTGCTGAGTGTCTTAATAGATTGGTACGTTACACATCAGTGGAGTGGAGACTCGGAACTCAGACTCCAGGATTTGAATCATGATTTTACCACTTACTAGTTGAGTGATCCTAGGAATGTCACTTAACCCCTCTGTGCCTCACTTCCTATGGCAAAGATTCATACATCTCTGTTGCTCTTATTAACATGATTTCAGCAGCTTGTAAATGGACGTGGAATTCCATATTCAGATTTTTTGCCAGAACGGTTATACTAATTTATAGTCCTACCAGTAGTTTGCAGGAGTTCTGATGGCTTTAAATATTTGTCGCTGCTTGGTATTACCAAACCTTTATATTTTAAAAATCTTGTCAAAATTTGAATATTGACAAACTAAAAAAAAATCATAAAATGGTATTTTGTTATTGTTATAATTAGCATTTTTGTGATTACTAAGAAACTTGCCATATGCTTGATAATCATTTGGCTTTCCTGTAAGATGGTTATTCATTTTTGGGGTATATTTTTATTATATTTTTTCTTTTTTCTTTTTCTCATTAATTTAAAAGAATTCTTTAAGTATATTGATACTTATTCTTTTTTGGTTACATACTCTGTAAATATATTCTTCCAGTTTGTGATTTCTGTCCTGTTCATACTGAATTTTGTTGCACAGAAATTACGCAATCTTTCATGTTTTATGTATTTTTGCCTTATATAAAAAATCCTTTCCCATTTTGAAAACTTAAGATACTCTTGCATATTATTTTCCAAAAACTCTATAGAAATGCTTTGCACACATATATCTTTAATGTACCTAGAATTTATTTTTGTGTGTGGTTTGGATGTAGGTATCTAACTTCATCTTGTTTCCTTTCCACATGGATAACCAGCTGTCCCAGAACAGATTATTGAAAGAGGCATTCTTTCCTACCCACTGATTTGCAATGATAAATCTACCTCCAGCAAGTTTTGAAAAATATAGGGCTTCATTTCTGAGCATTTTTGGGTCCTGCTTGTTGCCCTGTCTATGTTTGGCAGCCACTCTCTTATTAATGACAGTTTTATAATGTGACTCTTAGGTGTCACTGCCCCTCCTTCCAGTGTTATTCGTCCTTAAGAATTTTGGCCATTTTTAGACATTGCAATTTGTATATAATTTTATTATTTATTATTATTATTATTATTTTAAAATATTTTATTTGTTTATTTGACATGGAGAGAGAGTACAAACAGGAGGAGAAGCAGAGGGAAAGGGAGAAGCAGTCTCCCTGCTCAATGGGAGGTGTGGGACTCAACGCCAATGCAGGACTCCATCCCAGAACCTGGAGACCATGACCTGAGCTGAGGGCAGATGGCTTTTTTAAAAAAAATTTTAGGCGCGCCTGGGTGGCTGGTGTGGGTTAAAGCCTCTGCCTTCGGCTCAGGTCATGATCTCAGGGTCCTGGGATCAAGCCCCGCATCGGGCTCTCTGCTCAGCAGGGAGCCTGCTTCCTCCCCTCTCTCTGCCTGCCTCTCTGCCTACTTGTGATCTCTCTCTGTCAAATAAATAAATAAAATCTTTAAAAATTTTTTTAAAACATTTTTCTTATATTATGTTATCACCATACAGTGTGTCATTAGTTTTTGATGTAGTGTTCATTGTTTTCGTATAACAGTGCTCCATGCAGTGTGTGCCCTCCTTAATACCCACCACCAGGCTCACCCAACCTCCCACCCCCCTGCCCTCTGAAACCCTCATTTTGTTTCCTGGAGTCCAGAGTCTCTCATGGTTTGTCTCCCACTCTGATTTCCCCCCATTCATTTTCCCTTCCTCCTAATGTCCTCCGTGTTATTCCTTATGCTACACAAGGAAGTGAAACCATATGAAAATTGACTCTCTCTCTGCTTGACTTATTTCACTCAGCATAATCTCTTCCAGTCCCGTCCATGCTGATACAAAAGTTGGGTATTCATCCTTTCTGATGGAGGCACAATATTCCATTGTATATATGGACCACATCTTCTTTATCCATTCGTCTGTTGAAGGACATCTTAGTTCTTTCCACAGTTTGGCGATTGTGGCCATTTCTTCTAGAACACAGATGGCCCTTCTTTTCACTACATCTATATCTTTGGGGTAAATACCCAGTAGTGCAGTTGCAGGATCATAGGGCAGCTCTGTTTTTAATTTTCTTGAGGAACCTCCACACTTTTCCAAAGTGGCTGCACCAACTTGCCTTCCCACCAACTGACTGAGCCACCCAGGTGTCCCTCATACATTTTAGAATCAATTTGTCAAGTTTCTCTGAAACATTAAAAAATAATAAAATTACTTGTTTTCATCTGAAAAGAGTTGTTTTGGCTCTAGAAATCAATTCTGGGAGGAATTGACACCTTTCCAATATTGCATCTTCATTAATATACTTCTTCTTGTATTTAAAATTCCACAAAGATACTGCACATCTTTGCTAGAGGTTTTCCTAGATAAATTACAGTTGTATTTGTTATTGTAAAGTTGAATTTTTAAAGATTTATTTTTGTTGTTGTTGCTATTTTACAGAAACACAATTGATTTTTTACAATGTTCCTGTCATCAAACTTGCTGACCTGACTTTTTTGTTCTAAAAGTTTGTAGATATGTTTAGATTTCCCATATATGCAATTATAACATATGCAAATAATGGCTTTTCCTTTCTCATTTCCAATATTCATAATTTATTTATTTTCCTCTTTTTATTTTTCTGTTTAGAAACTACAATAGAGTACTGAGTAAAAGTAGTAATAGTAAGAATCCTCCCAAGGTCTTGGATTTTATTTTACTTATTTATTTTTTTAACTTATTTATTTATTTGACAGAGATCACAAGTAGGCAGAGACAGGCAGAGAGACAGGCAGAGAGAGAGAGGGGAAGCAGGTTCCGCTGAGCAGAGAGCCTGATGCAGGGCTCAATCCCAGGACCTGAGATCATGACCTGAGTCAAAGTCAGAGGCTTAACCTACCGAACCACCCAGATGCCCCAAGTTCCTGGATTTTAAAAGGAAAGCCTCTCTATGTGTCATGATCATGGTTTTCTAGAAAGACACCATAGTCACTTACGGTAGTGTCCTTCTATACCCATTTTGATAATAATCGTCTTTTTAAAGTTATGTAAAGAATTTGAGCTTCATCTTGTGATTTTTAGCCTCTACTGAAATGTACTTAGGAGTTTTTATTTAATAACAATGCAATTGTATTAGTTTCCTAGGGCTGCCTGAAATTTCACAGACATGGTGGCTTAAACAACAGAAATTTATTTGCTCAGAGTTTTGGAGGTTGAAAGGCCAAGATCAGTGTGTCATCTGGTTTGGTTTCTCATGAGGTCTCAGTCCTTGGCTTGCATGTCATCTTCTCTGTCCTCACATGACCTTTCCTCTGTGTATGTGCATTCATGCCTTCTTTCCCTCTTCTAACAAGGACACAGTCATTATTGGACGGGGGCTCATTCTAAGGCACTTTATTTTAACACAGTCGCCCTTTGAAGTCCTCATGTTTAAATAGAGCTGCATTCTGGGGTACTGAGGTTAGGACTTCAACATATGAATTTGGGGGCACACAATTCATCCTGTAACAGTGCTTAATTTGTTGAAATTTTTTCATCTTACTGTCTGATGTCCTTGGAAATGTGAGCATGTTGGATTTTTTTAGAACCAACTTTGCTGCAGTGTAATTTAGTGCAAAAAATTGCATTAAACTGTATAAGGAATGCATTTTGACAACTGTGTACATCTGCAAAGCCAAATGTTTAGTTAAGATATACAACATGCCCAGATATATAACCAATTTTTTTCTTCATCGGTACATTGGTGATACTTTTCCATTGTCTTTATACATTGTTTAGTCTACTTAATGGCCTCCCATTTAGTTTAAATGCCATTTCACTGAAAGTTATCTGCATTATTGATTATTACGATTAATATCCTTTCCCTTAATCAATCCTTTCTTCCTTCTTTCCTTCCTACCTACCTTCCTTCCTTCCTCCCTCTCCCTCTTTCTTCTTTTTCTGTTAAGAATAAATCCACATGTAGTATATTTTGTACTACTGAATATGAGGAATCTTGTCTTTTTCGAGGAATCATATACTTTTATTATTTAACAAAAAAATCTCCAAGATTACCCTTTTGAATATTACCTCTTTCCCATTCTCTTTCCCTTTTTTAAATCAACTGTAGTCACCATGATTTACATTAGGTCCTTAGTTAGACCTTATTCACCTGAGGGCTGAAAGTCTGTATCTTTTTACTAAAGTCTCCCTGTTTTAGCCATGCCCTGGCCATGGCAACCACTTTTCTACTCTGTTTCTATGGAATTCTCCCTCCTTCCCTCCCTTTCTTCCTTTTTTTTTTTTTTTTTTTAAATCCACATATAAGGGCTCCTGGGTGGTTCAGGTCATGATCTCAGGGTCCTGGGATGGAGCCCCGCATGGGGCTCTCTGCTTGGCCAGGAGCCTGCTTCCCCCTCTCTCTCTGCCTATGTCTCTGTCTACTTGTGATTGCCCCCTCTCTCTCTGTCAAATAAATAAATAAAATCTTAAAAAAAAAAGAATCTATGTATAAGTGATACGAAGCAATATTTGTCTCTCTGTCTGGCTTATTTCACTTAGCATGATGCCCTCGAGGCCCATCCGTGTTGTTGTAAGTGGCAGGATTTCCTTCTTTCTCAAGACTGAATAGTATCTCATCGTGCATATATACCATAACTTCTTCATTCGCCCATTCCCTGACAGACACTTAAGTTATTTCCGTAGTTGGGAGTAGTGCTGCAGTGACAATGGGAATGCACATACCGCTTTGAGATCCTTGGTTTCCTTTTCTTGGGGTAAATACCTAGAAGTGGGATTGCCGGATCATATGGTAGTTCTAATTTTACTTTTTTAAGGAACCTCTATAACGTCTTCCCTACTAGCTGCATCAGTTTGTATTTCCACTGACAGCGAACAAGGGCTCCCTTTTCTCCACATTCTCAACAATGCTTGCTCTTTCTTTGTGATGAGAACTTTTCTAACAAGCCTGAGGCGCCGTCGCACTGTGGTTTTGGTTTGCCCCTGATGATGAGTGGTGTTTAGTTCTTCTATTCATCTTTTTTTTTTTAAGATTTTATTTATTTTATTTGACAGACAGAGATCACAAGTAGGCAGAGAGGCAGGCAGAGAGAGAGGAGGAAGCAGGATCCCCACTGAGCAGAGAGCCCGATGCGGGATTCGATCCCAAGACCCTGGGATCATGACCTGAGCCGAAGGCAGAGGCTTAACCCACTGAGCCACCCGGGTGCCTCATCTGCCCATCTTTTTAATTGAATTGTTTTTGCTATTGAGGTGTAAGTGTTCTTTATATGGTTTGGATATTAGACCCTTATCCAGTATATGATTTGCAGATATTTTCTTCCTTCTTGTAGATTGCATTTTTATTTTGTCGATCAATTTCTTTGCTGTTTAGGAGCTAGTCCTGTAGGGGGGGCCAGGGGGGCGTGGTTAGGTAGTTGAGAATTGTTTCTTGTTTGCTACGGTCCTGTGGGACCCACAAACTCAAGTCCTTTTGGCCACCGTGGCCAGGGGGTCAACAGGTGCATCTTAGGAGTGACAGCCGTAGTAGCTGGAGGGTCAGATGTGTCCATAACCTCCTTTCAGGGAGGTTCCAGTGACCTAGAGTGGGGCAGACCGAGGTGCCCAGTGGCCTCCCCTATCTCTGGAGAGGATTGCCGTTGGCCCCTAGATGTTAAGTTATGATGTCTGACCTTCAGGCTGCAGTTTCTAAGACATGCAAATAGAGCTCTTTGAGGTAAAGACTAGAAGATGGGCAGGTCTGTCTGTTGCCTCTCTTCCAGGCCCTGGGGGATGGGCATGGTGCTCCAGGAACCTGCTAATGAAGGTTTCTGTTTGCTATTGTCTTGTCCGTCTCAGGGACACAAACCCTCTAGGCTTTCAGGTTTAGGTGTTTGGGGCCCATTCCTCAGGTGGAAGTCTTAGAAGTTGGGGTCCAAACCCTTCTTCTCTCCTCAGGGTGAAGCTGGAATTCGTAAGTTCCTGATTGTATGTCACTGTGCTGGGTGTGAGGTTTAAGGCGAGAGGGTATCTCAC
>ML102812.1:714-73298 GCA_003697995.1 Taxidea taxus jeffersonii | reverse complement strand
GTCACATGTCATGCACATGGCATCAGAGCTTCTCAGAAGCAGGGCGTTTGACACCCTCACCTGTTGCTTGACCCTGTCTCTCTAAAAGCCATTCCTAGGCGTCAGTGCACCAACAGGAATCATTCCTCTGCATTGAGTGCTTAGATGTCGAAGCTACAAGAGGTTCCCCAATCCTTCCTACCCTAAGTGCACTGCCCCCCAAATGGCCTCACTCCCCTTGTAGAGTCTGAGGCTGCCTGGACAGCTGACGTCAAGGGTGTATGTTTCTAAAATGAGGGCCCAGGAGGGGCTGTGCCAGGGTGCACAAACGCATCCATTCATCAAGCCACCACCCCCACTTTACAGAGCGGGAAGAAAGGGTGTCTTTATTCATTCATAAAATCCAGAAGCACCTAGGTGGGAATGAGGAAGAGCTGATATATGGTGCCCCTTAAAAACCACCATCTGTTGAGAAACTACCAAGTGATAGACACTGTCCCCATTCTATTGACAGCCATCTGATAGATAAGGAAACTGAGGTTCAGAATGGTTCTCTGGCCCAGTCACAGGCCTCTTAAGTGGCTGAGCTAGGGTTTGAACCTGGAGTGGCCCAGGCTGGTGTTGCTCCTTCCAGAGGTGTGGAGGGGCCTGAGCCTCTCAGTGAGCAGGAGCCTGAAAGAGGCATGGTTTAGTGCTCATATTGGCCCTGCAGTCTCACAGTTCAGTCCCAACTAGCTAAACACGTTCCAGCAGCTGATTGCTGAGAGAGCACTATGGGGTGATGGAATGAGTGTTCAGAAGCATTCTCTTTCCTCCTTGGACCCAAGTAAAAATTGTAGTAGAAACCCCAAGTCCTCCAGAGTCAGGTCAGACAAGCCTTGCGATACCAGGCTACAGGTAACACAGGACCCCCCGCATTGCATGTGGTCACAGAAATGACCAAAATTCTTTATGACTTTGAAAATCTGATCCTGAAATGGATCACGCAAAGTAGTGAGCTGCCCGTTATTTGAAGGTATCCAGTAGGGGCACCTGGGTGGCTTCGTTGTTTACATGTCTGCCTTCGGCTCAGGTCATGATCCCAGAGTCCTGGGATCGAGCCCCATGCTGAGCAGCAAGTCTGCTTCTCCCTCTCCCCTGCCCCACTCCACCCCGCTCATGCTCTTTTTTTCTCAAATAAATAAATAAAATCTTAAAAAAAAGTATCCAATAGATCCTGGATATTACTGGGGAAGTGGGAGTGGTGCTTCCTGTATATCCAGGTAGGGGGGATGTCTCAACAAAAGTATATACAGTCTCAACAAAAGCAACATAAGAATTGGTGTGTGCACATGTAAGGACTTGTGTGTATGCACGCTCGTGTGTGCAAATGTGTGCATGTGTATGCATACCACATATATGCACTGTGCATGTTTGCACATACAGGCATGTGCACACGTGCGTGTATGTGTTGCACTGGAGGAAGGGATGGGGAGCCGGGTTATCTGTGAGGGTCTCTCTATGCCCCTCCTAACTTCACCCATTACTCTTCAGCTTTAATTTATTACATATTGGAGGCCTTATACCAAAAGCAGTTTGAAAATCATGCTAGAAGGGAATGGTGAGTTAATGAAGAATTCTGAGCAGAGGTGACATAGTAAGATGTGCATTTTAGAAATATAACTTTGCTTGTAGGCAGGAGGTTGGGTTGCAGAGAAGTGAGAGCAGAGGTGCTAGGTCAATGGGGAGGGGGCTGTAGCACTGACCACAGCAGGAACTAGGCAGTATGGGACAGAAGGGGTGGAGTCGAGGGGTATTTTAGAGGTAAAATCAGAGGGCTTGGCAGTTCCTGGAATACACAAGATGAGAAAAAGGAGGCATCCTGCCTCATCTGCTGGTTCTGGTCTGGGAGAAAGGAAGTGAGCATCGCAGAGTTGGAGCACTCCAGACAGTGGAGGGAGGATGGGTTGAGTAGGGGGTATGTGTGTATGACAGCTCGGTGCCATGTTCCAAACACAGCCAGTCAACTGGCAGCTGCGTTTTCAAATCCAAAGCTCCCTGGAGAACTCTGGGCTCTAGGCATAATCTTGGGTTTTCAACATAGAAATGATGAGCATGTCATCCAGGAATGTCACCTCCCCCTTTATCAGGCAACCCTGGGGAGGTGGGGAGAGGGTAGCTGGAAAAAGGAAAAGGACCCAGCAATGAGCAGAAGGGGCAGAGAAATGAGAGCTGGTGAAAGAAATGACAAAATGATGATATGTGAGTGGGCAGCTGGATTTAAGTGTCTGAGGCTCAAGAGACAGCACTAGGTTCAGATTCATGAATAAGCACCTAGGATGTCATCAACATGGCGGAGAGGATGGAGTGAGCACGGCGAGGCTTGGGAACATCAATGTGTCAGGGAGAGGGAAGAGGAGGAGTCCTTACAGGAGGTGGTACAGACTCACTAGAAAAGTACGAGAACGAGGACTGGGTACTCAGAAGCTGGCTCAGTCAGGGTACTTCTGGCTGCAAGTAATAGAATAGCTTCCTAAATATAAAAAGCTGACTAGTTAGGTAATAGGAACATAGATTCTCTTACAAGGCGACCATAGGGAGGCAATTCCAAGGTTGGTTCAACCGCTAAGTCAGGCCTCTTTGGGCTTTTCCTTGTGTTCGAGAGATGGCAGCAGCAACTCCAAACATCATTCTTTTCTCCAATCCTGTGGCTTTCTCTTTGGGTTCCTCCTCCCCCTCTATGAGAAAGTGAGTGTTCCTAGGAAGCCTTCCCAGGTAGACTCTCCCTCAGGTCCTGTGAGCCAGTCCCAGCAGCAGGGAGGCTGTCTAGTGAGGAACTAGCATCTCAGCCTCATGGTGGAAACTAAGCTCTCACTGCAAGAAGGTTGGAGAAAGTCTGGCCATCAGGAGAGTGGCCCACAGCGGCTTCCTCCGGAGCCTACAGAGCAGAGGCTTTCAGAAACCGGGAGCGGTAGTTTCCACCACAGCAGAGGAGCCCAGTGCTGGGACAGCAAGGGAGGTAACAAACAATACAGGGTGTAGGGAGTGTTTACAAAAGCAGTTTCAGTAGGTTGGGGGAGAAATAGAAACTGAATTACAGGTGAATTGAGAAGTGAATGGGGAGAAGGAAGTGGAATAGGTAGACCAGTGGTCCCCCACAGGGCCAGGGCGGGGCAGATTCTGTCTTCTAGGGGATGTGTGGTAAGGTCTGGAGACACTTCTGGTTGTCACAACTGGTGGAGGTTGTCACAACAGTCACTACTGACAACTGGAGTCTTCTGGCATCTTCCCAAACTGAAAGGAAGGCGCGTCTTGTGGGTAGAGGCAGTGAGGTGGCTAAGCCTCCCACTGTGCTGTGTAGACTGAATGTTTGTGTCCCCCCACCCCCAGATTCTCATGTTGAAGCTCTGCCCCACAGCATGATAGAACTGGGAGAGGAGGCACTTGGGAGGCAGCTAGGGTTGGATGAGATCCGGAGGGTTGGGCCTTCATGATGGGATTAATGTCCCCAGAAGAAGAGACACCACAGAGCTGGTAGCCCCTCTCCGAGTGCTCAGAAGAAGGGCTGTGTGAGGGCATGGTAAGGGGCGGCCAGGGAGAGAGCCTTCGCTGGAAACCGAGCTCTGCCAGACCTCCATCTTGGCCTCCCTGCCTCCAGGACTGGGCGGGATAAATCTGTGTCTGAGCTACCCAGTCTCCCGTATGTGTCATGGCAGCCCACGCGAACGAAGGCAAACACAGGACAGTCCCCACCACGGCGTCGGCAGTGCTGAGGTTGACAAGCCCTGGTGTAGACTACCCTTCACGAAGTTAGCTCAGATGGGGAAGAAGAGTAAAAAAGGCAGGGGTAAGGAAGGTGGGAGAGACAGCGGCACGTTCCGGGGCTAGGGACGTGGGTCCGGAGAAAGGAGCTAGAAATTCGGAAGAGAAGTTGGGTGGCTGGTGGGGGTGGGGGTGGCGCGGAGCCAGGACGGTGGGTCAAGAGTCCACGAGGGGAGGCCTCAAGCAGGAAGAAGAGAACCTGCAGCCCAGTGACTGAGAGGAGCAAACAGAGGGCGCCAGGGGCGGGCGGGAGGAAGGGGGCCTGGAACTCGGGGTTATTAGGAATAATAATGGTCCCCAGGATCATGAGCTTTTGGAATAATAGGAGATGAAGCCATCCACTGAGTGTGAGGGGATAAAGAAGGAGGGAAGGGACAGTCTGGAAGCTTTTTTAAGGAGAACATAAAGAGGGCAGGCCGAACACAGGAAAGGAGCATACTGACAGCTTGGCTGACAGCCCATGGCTGCGTGACTTCCTCCAAAATGCTCGGCACTCGGGGCCAGCCAGGACTAACTGGTGGGTCAGCAGTGCCTGGTGTGAAAGGACGAGGAGCTTAGAGAAGTGATAGGAAATGTTTCAAGTGATCAGTCCTGTGGCCCAGGCCCTGGGCAAATCATATAAACCGTCAAGACCTCAGTTTCCTCGTCTATAAAATGGGCTTCACCCATTACCACATGGGGTCCAGTGACAGCTGATGAGAGAGGCTTTGTGCGCCATGACTCCTTCCCAAAATGCTTGTAATTAACATTAGTCCTTGCAGAACGACGGTTCCCAGCAATTTCATGGGCATCTTCGTTCAGTTCCTGTTCCCCCCTGCCACCCTCCCCCACTCCTGTGTGTTCAGACCTGGGGACTTCTGTCCTGGCATGACAGACGGGCCTATCAATATAGGACACAGACACCCGCTGACCCTCCCTCTCTGGTGTCAGGGATCCTCTCACTGCCCCGCCTCTCCAGGGCTCCCCCATCCCAGGGGCCAGGCCCCTTGGGATCCCGTGTCCCGGGCTTGTTGGCAGGAGACTTTGATGAGCACGTGGAAGGAAAGGATACCTTCACCGCCACATCACTGAATCTGGCTCAGGTGGAGCGAGAGGGAGCCAGCCAGGGAACCAGAAGAAAGGAAAAAGTGAGGTAAAAAAGGGGTGGGGAGTGAAGAGCAGCTGGAGATCCAAGTTGGCCAAGAGTTGGAGCTAGACAAATGAGGGAAACTGGGAAAGGTGGGCGTCCCAGGAGCTTTTTCCACCCCATCCTGCAGACTGGACAGCGGACAGGTGGCGGGAAGTGGGAGCCCAGGCCAGGGCACAGGCAGGAGAGGGGAGGGCCAGGACACCCCAGAAAGAAAGACATGGGGCGGGGGGAGGGAAGGACAGGGTGGTGGGTGGCTAGGGAGAGGGAGGACCATGACCACAGGGCCTGGGACACGGCACATCATGTCACCAGAGCAGAAACCAGTTTGGGAAGGAAAGACAGGCCAGTGATGGTTAGGGACTTACATTCTGTAGCTATAATTTGTATAAGAACAATAGCAGCTCCCAGTGGGTGAGCATCCACTCTGTATGGGGCAGACTACTGACAGTCGCTTGTGTAGCCATAAATCATGAGACTGTTACCAGTATCCCCACCAACACAGGTGGAGGTTGGGGCTGGAGGAGGCCATGAACTTGGCCAGGGCCATGGGGCCAGGAGGAGGTGTAGCCAACCCCCCATCTCCCTGCTCCTTTCTCCTCATACACCCGACTCCTCTCTCCCCAGTCCGCAGGCCTCACCTAGACGTCCCAAGGGCTACCCTGCCGGGCCAAAAATTGCCATCACCCCAATTTCTTAAGGCCAATTTTTGAAGACAATCACAGGCTAAAACTCAAAGGAATGCATTTTGATGGCCGTGAAACAGAGGAAGTTATTTTGAACAGGGGGCTATTTTGTCATTCTTTCTACAAGCCATTAACCAATCATTTCATTCATTCATTCACTTCTTCGTTCATCCATTATTTGTTCACCGAGAGTCACTGTATGAGGGTTAGGGACATAGGCTCTGGCCTCTGACTGCCTGAATTCAAAACCTAACTCTCCATCCATGAGTTTTAGGAACCTAATTCTTCTATCTGTTTGCCCATCTGGAAAATGGGAAGGACACCACCTCAGGTACCTGGCTCTGGTCTGTGCTAACCAGGAGATGCCAAGTTCAGGGGGCCTGGCTTCCGCCCTAGATGCTCAGGTCCTGGGACATGGCTGCTCTGTCCACCTCACCCAACAGCCAAGACAAGGACAGGGTGAGGCCGGACGACCCTCGGCCTCTCTGGTGACTTTTCTTTCAGGAGCAGATGCTGTAGCCTCAGGCTGGAGCCCAGAGGGGGCACGAGGCTACCTTTGAGCTGGGTCACCTGCACTGCCGTGCAGGCCTCTTTGAGGCCATGCAGCAGAGTGCATTCCTTTGATGGCTTTCTTCTTCCCTGACCCTGGCAACATCTGCCTGGTGAAAGCAGGAGAGGCTTTGCGGATGTTAGGGGCTGGCTCTAACAAGGGCTCATCTCCCTAGGGAGGCTAGCTGATCAAGATCAGGTCCCACAGCCCAGAATGCTGACCCCAGGTGCCTCACAGCAGAAGGCAGAGCCCAAGAAGCGAAGTCACAGCTGTAAGTAGGGCAGTGGCCTGGGCTTTGTCGCCAGCTAAAGACATCCGCTGCCCCCAGTGTTTTGTGTGCACCCCGGCTGCTGCTTCCTCCGGGCGACAGCTTCTGATCTCTTCCTTTTGCTGGCACTCTGGCAGAACAAGGCCCGTGTCTCATTTGTCTGGCTGAGGTGGAGGCTTTCAGAGTCAGGTGGCCTGGAAAAATGAGGCAACCGAAGAGGCCGGCCAGCAATTAGGTAATGCCAGCCTGCCTGCTGGGCTGCCCCACACGGGAGAGTGGGCACGTAGATTCTGGGGTTGCATGAGAGGAATGGCCACCGTGTGTTGGCACCGAGGGACCCTGGGAAGTAGCCGGTGACCTAAGGTCTCTGAGCCGAACGCGTGTCATGGGGTAGAGAGTACCTCCCTCACTGAGAGGTACGAGGTCCTAACCTAATCACTCTGTGGCCACAGGTGGCAGGACAGTTGGCCAGGCCCGGTTCCTTCCTTCTCTAGTGTGACCTCAGGGCAGCGGCGTGCACACAGGCGAGCTAACGCCAGACCATCAGCCCCCTGGCCCAGGGCTGGGTGGTGGGGATCCTCCAATCCTCCTCCTCAGCCAGTCCTGGGCTAGGAGCTTGGGGTTCCATCCAGGGGCAAGGCCCTCAAGAGTGGGAGAAAGATTTTCCCACACAACTGCCTCTTCTTCATTGTGGTTTCCTCTCAGCATCTCTTCCTTGGACAAACAAAATCCCTTGCCTACTTATTTCTTTGAATTTTCTTCTAGGCTGGTCCTCCTATTAAAAAAAATCCTTACCCAAGGTCCAGCCCTGCCTTCTTGCAAAGCTCACTGCAACCACTATAACTTGGGGGCCAGAAATCCTCAGGGCCTCCTGGGACTCCAAATATTTGAATCTCTCACTCTATAACCAGCTACTTATGGAGGGGATTCATTTTCATTTTTAAAGTACATGTGGACCCATATTTCCATCTGGGGAATGAGAAAAGCCCAGAAATTCCTTGGTCCTGGGTTCAAGTTTAGCTGTGGGACTGTGGGTAAATTGCTTAACCTCTCTGAACCTCAATTCCCTCATTAAATAGTTTCTATTATTGTGTCAGCAGCTCCTCAGAATAGCCTTAGAAAAAGGGGATTATTAGAAAGTCCTATTTTACAAATGAAGAAACAAAAGCTTTGAGAAGATCCCTTAACTGTCTCCCTGGGACACACAGCTAGTGACAGAACCTTGACTTGAGTTTGGATCCCCTACTTTTGGCATGGAATCAGGGGAGGTAAGGATTTCTTTCCACTTTACTTCTCGAAGGTGTTGCGGAGGGCAAAGGACATCCTCCATTCAGCTGTTTAACAGACTTTTTTTGAGGGTCACAATGTGCCAGCCTCCAGACTTCATGAATACCGGTTACCTCCCTACCTCTTCCCCAGCTGCTACCCACACACTTAGACCTTTTTCTGTTTATTCACAAGAAGTAAAACTCAGATCAGTTCTCCCTCTTACATACAGCACTGTCCAGAAGCTGGAGGGGTTTGGAGAATGGGCAGGGACAGGCTTGAGTCTGGGATTGGCGTGTCTTCTTCACGCTGGAGCGCTCTGGCCACAGAACGCCAAGTGAAAGCAGACAGTCGGCTCTGAGCCACGGTGTTCTCCCAGCTCGCTGAGCACCGGAGCATCCTTTGTGGGATGCCCTTGGAGGGAGGTTTGAGAAGCAAGGATTAAGAGCTGCCTTTAGAGCTTGTTGGCCAAGAGCTAACCAGAAATGACAGCTTTCCCCAGATTTTGTGAGCCAGAGGCAGTGTTTCCCCTGCGCTGCCCTAACAAAATATCATAGACTGGGGGACTTCAACAGCAGAGACTTCTTTTCTTACAGTTCTGGAGGCTGGAAGCCCAAGTTCATGTTCAAGGTGCCCACAGGGTCAGTGGCTGGCAAGAGCCCTCTTCCTGCCTCACGGATGGCAGACTTGGGTGTCTCATGTGGCAGAGAGAGGGAGAGTGAGTCAGTTCTCTGGTCCCCTTGCAGGAATACACTAATCTCTCCTAACCCTAACTATCTCCCAAAGGCGCCACCCCCAAATACCAAATCACAGGGGGGTGGGGTTCAGGCTCCAACACAGGAACTTGGGGTGGGGGAGGAGCACAGTTCAGTCCACAGCATTTGTGTCCTTCTCATGTGCAAAACATCCATCCTACCCCAGCTGCTCATCAGCCTTGCCTCATTCCAGCAGCAACTCTAAAGTCTCACTGACATACCATCTAAATTGATACAGGTAACTCAAGATGCGATCGACTCTGAGGCAATATTCTTCACCTGTGAGCCTCTGAAACCGTGTGAGTTATGGACTTCCAATTTACACCACTAGGACAGACATGGTAGGCCTTCCCGTTCTGAAGGTGAGAAGCAGGAAAGGACGAGAGGGTAATGGGACCCCAAGCAAGCCCGGAAGTTCTCAAGGCAAATGCCACTAGATCTTAGAGCTCAAGAATAATCCTCTCTGGTTCAATGCTCTGCCTTCCAGACCCACGGAGGCAGGGGTCCCACCTCTGCGGCTGTGCCAAGTGGGGGTGGGAGGCTTCCTGCAAGGGGATGGCCTACTCATCTCTGAACCACCTACAGGGTCCTTCTTCCTTTTCTTTGAAGGACAGTGCTCCCTGCAGCCAAAGAGCCCTAGGCTCTGGTCCTGCAGCATAAGGGAAGTGTGATGCGTCTCCTGCATTCTGTCCTACTTTCTCTTGTTCCCTCAGTTTAAACGGGGCCTGCCTTTGCTGGTGTAACCCCATCGCTTGCCCAACTGCCACTGAGCTAATTGATTGGATCTGTGCTCACACCTGTGTTCTCAAACGGTTGTTTAGCCACACCCGTAGTGCTCAGTTCTGAGCAAGCTTTTCATTTTCTTGCAATGATGGCGGACTGACCCTTTCCTAGACCTCCGAGCTCTGGTACCATTTTGCTTAAGAGTTCCTTCTTTAACTCATGTCTCTCTTTTTGCATTTTCATGTAAGGACTCAGGAGATACCCAGTGGCTCTCTCAACATTCTGCTTGGAGATCTCTTCAGCTAAATATTCAGTTTCAAGCTCACAATGTTCACCTTTCACAAAATGCCAGACCACAGCTCCTCCGAGCTCTTTGCCACCTTATAACAAGGATCATCTTTTCTCCGGTTTCCCATAACACGATCATTGTTTACATCTGAGACCTTACCAGGATTGCCCGTAAGGCCCATAGTCCTAGCACGTGCCTCAAAATTCGGTGTGAGAAGAATGACCACACATGAGATCGTCAAAGCCAGGCTGCCATGCGGGAGGCCAGCTGGGGCAGGGAGGCTGAGCCTGCAAACCATTTTCCTGATTGGGCACACAGCCAGCCCCTGGGCAGGGAGCCACATTCAGTGTCCATCCCCTGAAGCCTGTCTGCAGGTCACCAGGGCACTCGATGCTAGCCTGCACTGAAGTCTTTTCCAAAGCCCCTCTAAGCTGTCCTCTATAAACACCACTTTCCAAAGGCCCAGCAGAGTGCCAAGCTTTCTGGTAGAAGACTTTGCACCCACAAGCGGGGTGCTGATGGGAAGGAAGAATCTCAGCATTGCTGTGTTGATGAGTCAGGAGAGTGGGGAGACCCCTCCCGTCTACGGTAATACCCGTAACTGGACAACACAGACCAGCCATCCAGTGCCCAGGCCTGGAAGCCGGAAGGCGGCCCCTGTGTTCAGGCCTTGCCTCTTGCTGGCAGTGGGGCCTCCTTATCTCTGTTTCAATTTCTCCCTCTGAGACAGGGAGATGATGATAATTCCCATCTCGTGGAAGGGCGGTAAGAAGTTCATTCATTTAAGTAAAGTGTTGACACTAGCTTATGACACATAGTAACTGCTCAGAAAAAATGTAAGCCATGATGGTGCCCTCCCGCGGACAAGATGATCACATCCAGATGGGTTGACCCTAGTTTCCAGCCTCTCTGAGCCTCAGTTTCCTCAGTTGTAAAATGGAAATTACTTAAGATAACACTTGCAAATCTTTTATCTGGAAGTAGTAAATATAAAATAAATATGTGCAACTACATTTTTCAGATAAGGAAATTGGAGGCACAAAGAAGTCAGAAACTTGCCCAAGGTTACCACCTAATAAGCGGGAAAGCTGAGATGTAAGCCAAGGTCATCTGTCTTCATTGTAGAAAATAGAATTTGTTCATTCTTTTTTTTTTTTTTCTTCATTTGGGGCTGTTAACAGGATAACGTTTGCCTACCAAAGGAAAAAATTTATTCCTAAACCAAATTTTCAGTAATTTTTCTCTCCATTTTTTTGTGATAAACAATAAGCCTTCAATGTAGAAATGATCTAAAAATCCATTTGAGGAGACCTCTATCTAGACATGACAGAATCTTCTGGGGGTTAATGCCCAGAGTGGCTGATTAGGCTTAAGCTACAGCATGCCCAAATCCACAAGCCAAACTAGATGGACCTCCTGTTCAAACTCAGAGGTGTAAAAGTGCCAGCTGACACTGTTTATTTCAGGTGGCGTTCAAGACCACAAAAGCAAAAAAGAGGGGTTGAGAAGCTCCCTGGGAATCCCTGAAGGTAGGTTTGACCTGGGCTTAAAAAGTCATGCTTGGGGGCCTGGTGACCCTGGCTTGACTCCCACCTATGCCAACCCACGCTGGGTTGTATCTCCCCAGGCAAAGTCAACTTTATTACTCAGCAACACCCATCTGTGGTTAACACATCTATGTTAAGGGGAACTTCTATAAAATCAGCAATTCTCAAGTGAAGACTACCAACCACATGCTTCAGAAACATTTAGGGTACTTGTTAAAGTGCAGATTCTGTGCTCCACCCCAGTTCTACTCATCTCACCCCTGGCGAACAAGGCTGGGGAGGGTGTATTTCCCACAAGTCCTCCAGATGACTCCAGGCCAACGCACTCAGCCTGGACCCCACATCCCAGGCAGGTGTAGAGACATGGAGCAGCTATGGAGGAACCTTCCTGAACCATGACACTACAGATCTGCTGAGCAGATCATGATCCCCTTGGAAGTGGCATCCTCAGGGGCAGGCTCCTGCTCAGGGCTGTGTGAATGCGTGGGTGGGGGTGGGGGTGACCTTGGTTCCAGACTTGGACTTGCACCCTGGGGAGTGAAGGGCTTTGTAGAAGAGAAGCCACTTCGCTGGCTTTAGTCCCTTCCACCACATAGGATAAGCCGGCTTCAGGAAAGGAACGCGTTCTTCCGGGAGGGGGCCGCGTGGCCACACAGCCGGCAGTCCGCGGTGACTCAGCTGCGGCAGGCTGGCGCCCGGGCCCGGGGCTGCGCCGCGCGGGAAACAAAGAACCGCTCCAACGCGCCCTCCGCGGGCCGCGCCGCACTGCCCGCCTGCCGCGCCCCACCCCCGCAGGCCGCCCGGCCGCCTGGGCTTTCCGCCGAGGCCCGCGGGCTCTCGGGGCCGCACCCTGTCCCCCGCCCTCCGAGTCGCCCCCTCCCAGCAGGAGAGGAGCCCGAGCCACCGCCCAGGCCCGCGCCTCGAGGCTCTGCGCCTGCGCGTGCTGCTCCCCGCGCCTCGCTATACCCGCGCTGGGCTCCCCGCGCGGCTGGGGACCCAGCGAACTCACCCGAAGCGTTTTCCAGGCGTCCGGAGAGTCGGGGTTCCTGAGGAGTCCCTCTACCCCGCGTCTTTCTGCAGCTAGTGTCTGTCCAGCTGCAGGCACCCAGATTGTCACTGTCCGGGCAGCGGGTCTCCCGGCCTCCCTGATGCTAGTCTCTCCACGCCCCCTGCGTGGCCCTGCTTTGGGAGGGAATGGCAGGTCGCTGATGGCTTCCACCTTCCCCAGCCTTTGGCTTTCCCCTTCCTCCTGCCGGTGGCTCTCAAAGGTTGCTGCCCCTTAGAGTCACCTGGGGAACTAAAAACAAACGGACAGACCCCTGTGATGCCCAATCCGAACCCCGGGTGTGGGCCCCAGCGGTTTGCCAAGTCCCCCCAGGTGATTCCAGCATTCAGCCAGGGCTGCGGACCGCGGCCCACCGACCAGGGCTTCTCAAACTTTAATAGGCATTGAAATCACCTGGGATCTTGTTAAAATGCAGGTTTCGATTCAGCAGGTCTGGGGCGGGGCCTGAGAGCCCACATTTCTAACCAGCTCCCTGGTGTTGTTGAGGCCGCGGATCTGGGGGTACATCTGAGACTGCAAGACACTTCCGTAGACAATCCTTGTCCCTTTACCTTTTTCTTGTGTTGTAACAGAGAGGATGCGGGCTGCGGAGCAGGTGGGCAGGGGCTGGAACCCCACCTTTGCCGCTCTCTAGCTTGGGGAAGTTGGACCCCGGGTGTTTATGTGAGAAACGGAGGTATGATGGTTACCTTGCAAGTTTCTGGCAAGCTTGACATGAGATAACGTCTGGAAGGCCCCTGGCACTCAGTGAGCTCTCAGGGAAGACGAGCTCTGTGAAGATGGCTAAGCTCTCCATTGACCATCACAGGAGAATCAGCCAGGAAATGACAAGTAGAGGAAGTTTTCCAGGCTCCCTCTTCCTTGCTCTCTGCCCTTCTAGCAGGACTGCTGGGCTGAAACCAAAACTCAAACTGTCCTGGGGTATGGGTGGGGAGCAGAGGGAGGGGATTGGTTTAGAGGAATGGAGTACATTGACAGTCCCTATGGGAGCCCTGAGGGGGGGGTAGTGGGTCGCTGGGAGTCCCGAGTCCCAGGGGAACTGCTGGAGACACTGGGGGTAGCAGGAAAAATGACCTGAGCAGCTGGTGAGAGTCACAGAGGCTAGAGAGCAGGGGCCACCAAGTGTCAGGATCCCAGGAGACAGAGACACCAGGAAGGGGACAGACCCAGGAGAGAAGATGATTATACATGGGGAGCTTCCCTTCTCCTTCTCATTGCCCTTCAGAAATGGTGTAGCAGAATGAAGTGTGCAGGCTTTCCTCAGAAGCTGCCCAAGGCTGTAGCCTGTTACTAGTCATGTAACCTTGGGCACGTTGACTTAAGCTCTCAGCCTCCACTTCTTCATCTGTAAAATGAGGTTATAATCACTTACTCCAAGAATTGTCATGAGAATAAGCAAGGCATTCCTGTAGAGCCCTCTGATCAGTGGCTGACACATGGCAAGCCCTCTGAGATGGTTGGGTATTGTGATTTTTTTCCCCCATTGGATAGATGAGTAAACTGAGGCTTGCAGAGTAAAGTCACACCCAGGTCTGTGCTCCCCTCCCTCCATCACATAGGGAGAAAAAAAGTCACACAGGGATTTTTGAAGCTCCCCAGATGGTTCTAAGGGGCAGCAGCCTTTGAGAAGCACTGGTAGAAGGCGAATGAGGGGAGGAAGCTGAAGGCCGCGGAAGGTAAAAGCCACCAGCGACTTTCCATTCCCTCCCAAACTTCTTTTTTTTTTTTTAAAGATTTTATTTATTTATTTGACAGACAGAGATCACAAGTAGGCAGAGAGGCAGACAGAGAGAGAGAGAAAGGAGGGAGCAGACTCCCCGCTGAGCAGAGAGCCCGATGCAGGGCTCGATCCCAGGACCTTGGGATCATGACCTGAGCTGAAGGCAGAGGCTTTAACCCACTGAGCCACCCAGGCGCCCCTCCCTCCCAAACTTCTTGAGTTCCCATTAGATCAAACACCCTTTTTAAACCAACTTTATGACTTGGTAAAGGGCCCACCATGCTTGCTTGTGGCGGGCTACAGCCCGAATATGTCTCCTGTGGTAGCCCAGCAAAGGGGTTGGAAGTCAGAGGCTCTGGATGAAAGCTTCGTGCCTCCTTTGGGATGTGTGGTGGTGGCCCCGTGCAGTGACATTGTCCTTGTCCCAACATGCATGGATGCTTTCCTAGGACCTGCCCGAATGCAAGGCACACTTAGGATGTTCTCTTCTTAACTCACAGGACGTTCGTTGAAAGACTGCACTTTCTTTAAAGCACCAGGCTCTGATGTAGCTCCAATGGGTAGCTCAGTAGGCAGGATCTTTGAAAACAAGCTTTCTTCTCCACAGAGCCCATCGGCTTCAAGCAGGCAAGGAGCCCGGAGCTGAGAAGTGGGGCGCCCACGGTCCGCTCTGAGCACTGCTGGCACTGTGTTCCCTGCATTGTTCTGTGATCATTGCTTTTCACGGCCTCTCCTAGACAGTCAGTTCTGTGAAGGCCAAGAACTATGTCCCACTCCACCTCGAGCTTCCATCACCCAGCAAAACGCCTGCCACCTAACCAGTGTTTGCTAAGTGCTCATTACCAATGCAAGAATAACTGAGCTGCAGGAACTGGGGCGGGCACCTCACTTCTGTTTTCTCCTGGACCTCCATTGTTTCATGCATAAAATGGGGTTGGGGCTAGATTGGATCTCTTGGGCTCCCTTTGGCTCTAATAGTCACTAAGCTTGAATTATTCTTCATCTAGTCATAATCCACTTTATTTTTCCTTCCTGGGTGCATATTCCTACATTGGACCTTGATTTTTTTGTTTGCTCCTTACTCAGTTGGGTGGATGAGCTTTATAAAATGTGTGCAAATGTCCTGCTAGTTAAGGCCAGAAATTCCTTTATTTTCTCACTAAATTCTTCTTGATGACGCTGGCCATCTGTTTTTGTGAGAGGCACACTGGGCTGATCATTCTGGGCTGATGGAGGTGGTTTTCTCCTCCCTGATCATCTTGGCAGCTTCTACAACATCTTTGGACACATCACTTCTGTGGCCTTGGGAGGGCAAACACCCCTGATCACCTTTCCTTAGCTGGGATTCCCTCTTGGCAAAGAGAACACGCAGCCTGGTCCAGATTATAGGAGGTGCCACTGAAGCGTGATGTGGGCAGTGGACTCAGCTGGTCACACGGGCCCACAGAACACCATCCCCCATGGGAACAGATGAGGGACACCACCCCCATTCCCTTTAAAACGCCTTCAAAATTTACCTGCTTGGGCTGAGAGAGTCAACAGAGAACGCAGATGCTAGAGGGAAACTTTTTCCTTCCAGGAAAGCTGCCAGGGTGAGATTTTCTCTGATATTGGTCTAACCCTTGGATATCTGCCACTGGCAAGTCACCATGAGTGGTACAGGTGCTGCTCCTGTCATCAAGAAGTAGAGTTAATTCCCTTCCCCCTTGAATCTGTGTGGGCACCGGGTCTGGCTTTGACCAACGGAAGGAGACAGAAGGGATGCTGTTCTGGTTCTGGGCCGAAGCCTGGTGTTCTCTGAGCCTGAGTCATGAGGTAGTGTCCAGGCTATCCTGCTGGGCAGGGAGCCAGCAGCCAGCCTCAAGGCCCCGAGGGCATCTGGTCGACCAGGCTGACACCACACGGAACAGTCTTGACACAGCACAGCGGAGCTCTGCCCGAAGTCCGGGACCCGTGGAATCGGGCACAATAAAATAGTGTTGTGGCTTAAGCTGCTCCGTTTTAGGGTGCTTTTTCACATTAACAGTAGGTAACTGAAACATCATACCAATTTCTTCATGTGCAAAATGGTAGGTCTGCTCCATCTTTGAGGCTAAGTCAATGCCTCCATAACTAGTATCAGATTCTCTCGCTGTAAATAACGCTTTTGCTACCAGGTGTCCAAACAAGGGTTTAGAGCAGGAAAGGTGCCCCTGAGTCCTAGAGACCACCAGCACTGATGCAACTGACATTCATGAAGGAAAACAGAGGAAGGTACCATCTCAGAGCATTGGTTTCAGTGTGGGGCTCCCTGGCTTGGAATTCCAGTTCTGCCACTTCCTGGCCATCCCCTATGGGACAAGTTTCTTTCTCCAAGTCTCAGTCTCCTCATCTGTAAAATGGGGATAAGGACAGTGCCTACTTATAGGATTAATGGGAGGATTGGCTAAAATATTGTCCACCTGTTGCTTAACATGATGCCTAGAATGTACTGAATGAATACCATGACTGCCGAGAAGGTATTCAATAAATGGTAGCATTCCCTTTGTTGGCTCCTATAGTATTTTTGGCTCTTCTATCTGTCCACAAAGGAGTATAAATTAACTAAAACATGATAACCTAACCTTGCCCCGGCCAATAAGAAAATGAAATTACACATTACCAGCCCACATCCTAGCATTGGTGCCTATTCTCTTTGTAGGTTCAAAGAGAATTCAAATGATTTCTTCTGCATTTAAAAAAAAAAAAACCGACTACAGAGGAGAGGCAGAGGGAAAAAGCTGAACAATGACTTGCCTTCATTTCTAAGAAGATATTTATGATCAGAGGCAGGATGGACAAAAAGGAGTAAAAAACCAATTTGTGGCTTTGTCAAAACCAAGCACAAGGAAGCAGCACATTGGTTAACACATTTTTAGAGAAAAACAACAGTGGAACAAGAGAAATCAAAACCTAACCTTCTACCATCTGCCACAGATGATTTTGAGCTCCCTACCAGAATCTCATTAGCATCTTCTAAGAGGCTGATTGTGCCGCCAGCATTTTAGTGGTGGAGAAAGGGCCACTCCCCCACGGGGCTCACAGTCCACCTGAGCCTGCTCGGGCTAGGCTCCCACTCCGGCTACAGCTCTGGCTCCCGCTGTGGCAGGGAGGTGGCCAGGCAGAAACCCCGACCTCTCTCCCAACTCCCTCCTTCTTGCTCAGGAATTCCCTAGGCAGACAAAAGCTCTGTTTCAGCAAGGAGAGAGTTACCCTTTAAAAACTCAGCTCCAGGCAGCAAGAACAAGGAGGAGGAGTGATTGGCCTAGCGAAGACAAGAATAACACCGAAAACCCACATTTGCTTCTAGTTCTGGGCCTCCTGGGTCTCCTCTCTCCTGGCTACAATTTCAAGTGCTACATTTTCTTGAGCTTTTAAAACCTAGGCCTGCCAACCCCCCTCCCTCATTCTTCCAACTCCTTCCAACTCCTTATTCTTCCCACCTTGCTTCCCAAAGGAAAGCAAGACAATACAAGACTTGTTCTCAAGTGGCTTTCACCAACTCAGGAGCTGTGAAAAGAATTTAGAGCTTCGAAATGAAAATCTCGCAGGAGGAATGGGGGCCAAATCCAGATGATTCCCCCAAGAGGTTTTAAGGAATTCTGATATTTTCCGCCATTCCTTTAAATCTTCCTTTCTGGAGAAATGGGGGGAGGATGGAGCCTGTGTGAATGTGTGTGTGTGTGTGTGTGTGTGTGTGTGTGTGTGTGTGTGTACATACATATATACACAGATACGCAGGAGCACACACATATATATACATATGAATGAAGCAAAAATATCACCCAGCGATCTACTCTCTCCAGGATGAGGAAACCAGAAGATTCTGGAAATCTGCTAAACCTTTCAGGGACCCATAAGTCACCTGGACTTTTAACTGAGGCAAGAACTGTAGAAATCCAGGTCCAAAAGGCTGCTTTGTTTCCATCCAGTAGGATTTCAATCCGGAGTCACCTGACTCCTTTGCCCCAGTCTCCTTGTCTAGAGATGTCCTAGGTCCTTAACCAAAGCATTGCCTGTTAGGGATCCTCTTGTCTCCAAACACTCTGCCCACATGAGCTGAGGGCTCCTTTCTTAAGGGGATCCCCCAAGGACTCCAGTGTTCAGGGTAGGTTTACAGGGCAAGTGATAAACTAAAAATAGACCATATACGCTCTAAGTCACAAGTCAGTGTGTTTAATGCCATAAGGCCTCGGACTGGAACTTTCAAACTTCTAGGTCCATCATTCATGAAACTGAATGATAACATGGAATTACTTTAGGAGAGTCTCAACCAAGGCTGCGAAACTTAGCATGAGTGGAACATAACAGGAATTAGTCCTTTATGATTGTGAAGAATTCCAAATAGCTTAAGCAAACAGAGGGAATGTATTGACTCTCCTGCCTGAGCCAGGGAGAAAGCTGCAAAAGCTGTCTCTCTATGGGTTTTGTTCTCTCCTAAGGGCTGATGGGCAAAGGGAGGTCTGTAGGCAGACAGCTCCGTGCTTACGTCATTGCCGCTCAGCATCTCCTGAGGAAAGAAAGTTGATCCTACCAATATCTGTAAAGCCACAGGACATTTTTCTGGTAGGTGTGTCTGGGATCAGGCATCTACCCTTTAGGCAAACACTGAGGACAGGGACATGGAATCTAGGAATGACACTGGATGAGGGAAGGGACAGGAACTTCAAGGAAGAAAGGGCGGTCATTACCAAGAGCAGGGGGCAAGGGACACTGTGCTCACACACAAAAACACAGGTGCTTATCCCATGTGCATAAAACACATTCAATAGTCACTCCATCTTTCTCTATTCTTGCCTTCAGACTCAGCTTTTAGAGCCTAGGTGCTAATTGGAGGAATCCTGAGTCATGGTTCTGATGCATGTTTTCCCACACGACCAAGCAATTCTCTGATTCTCGGCGGACCCTGAGTGGGTGCCTACAATTCAGCTCAGTTTCTGACACTACCCAGAGATAGCATCAGCTCGCACAGGTGAAAGGCTCCCTCCCACAAGACTGCCCCCTCTTCAGATGTCACCTGCTAGTCCAGCTTGTCCCCTGCTAGTCCAGCTTGTCCCCTGTACTCCTCAATGGCTATAAATTGGGGGTTCCCACAAAGCCCTCTTCGGGTTTGATTAATCTGCTCCAGTGGCTCAAGGACTCAGAGAAACATTTATGTACATTTACCAGTTAATTATAAAGGACATAAATGAACAGCCAGCTGAGAGGTCCATAGGGTGATGTCTGGAAGGGTCTGGAGCACGGGAGCTTCTGTCCCCCATGGAACCAGGGTGTGCCACCCTCCCAGCACACAGACGTGTTTACCAACCAGAAGCTCATCAAGAGTCCTGTCATTCAAGAGCCTGTACAGAGTTTAATCTGCCATCACTCACACCCACCTCCCTCTCTTGCCCACAGGTCATGAGTGAGCCTGAAAATTCCAACATACTAATCCCTGGGCTTTACTGGTGACCAGCCTCCTCCTGAGGAAATCTAGCAGCCCCAAGCATAAACTCAGGTACCCTCCAAAGGGGCCCACTATGAATGACAAAAGATATTCCTGTCACTCAGGAAATTCCAAGAGTTTTAACATCTTTATGCCAGCAACTGAGGACAAAGACCAAATTGATTTTTTGCACCAAACATGGTTAGACATCAAAGATCAGAACAGATCGCATTAAGTAGGGGTCCTGCATATACTTCTGTACATTTTGGGGGCTGAGGGGTCCCTGTGACCTCTGCCTGTCCTCACAGTCCCCGTGACTGACCTGATCCCCAGGTGAAGAAGCTCACTTGCACCAGGGAGGGGACCCACATTCGGGTTCATTGGGTCTGTTGTCAGAACAATAGGGAGGAAGCCGACCTACCCTCCTCAGACCCAGCCTGACAACCCCCTGGCAGTGGCTCCCGGAGCCAGCTCCCCTGGCCATGCAGATTGGGAACTTTGAACCTACTTTCGCCTTTGAGGCCTGCCTGTGCTTAGCCTGTGGCTCATGGAATGATGAGAGCTAACACCACTGTGTGCCAACCGTTGTTCTAAGCACTTTTGTTATATTCCTTTATCTGATACTCACACTGCCCTATGTGGTATGTATGCAGTTGTCCCTCCCTTACAGATGAGGTAATAGGGCCACCGAGAGGCTAAATCATTCCCTGTAGGTCACATGGCATCCAAGTAGCAGAACTGAGAAACCGCAGGTATTAAGGGGGCGTGGCTAAGCACAAAGAGTCTGAAATAAGACGGGCTTTATCATACCTTGTGCCTTGGGCAATTTGCTTAGCTTCTCTGAGCCTCAGTTTCCTTGTAGTAAAATGGAACTTGAGATTCTCAGTATATCTCGAGACTTTTCCTCAGTCCCCTTCTTGGCCTGTACTCTCCTCCTGGGTGCTCCCATCCAGACTTGGACCTTCAAATGTCCTCTATGTGCTGACGATTGCCAAAGTTAGATCTTCAGGCTCATGATTTCCCCCTGAACTCCTGCCTCTTGAACATTTCCACTTGAGTTTTTGCATCTCACATTTAGCAAAATGGAACTCTTGCTTTTCCTCACCAATTCTCTGCCCCCCACCCCCACCCCAAGCCCAGTCCTCCTGGTCTCAGTGTATGGTTACCACCTTCTACTCAGCAGCTCAGGCTAAGAACCTAGAATCTAAATTGCATTCTTCTTTTTGCTCACCCCGCGATCAATCTTTCATTAAGTCCTATTGGCTCAGCCTCCAAAATATACCCTGAATTCTGGTTATTTTCCCAGTTTCCACGGTCACAGATGGGGTTTCGGCCCAGAATCTCAGCCTGGATCACACGGCCTTCTATCTAACGAATCTCCCTTAGACCATCCCTGTGAATTAGATCATTCTCACGTCCCTGCTGACAGCCCACCCACGACTTCCCACTGCCACAGGATCAGCATCTAGACTCATTTCCACAGTCTATCCAGTCCTGCTTAACCTGCGCCCTGCTTCCTCCTCCAGACCCTACTTTCCCTCCTGGTTCTGTGACAGCAGGTTGTTCACCTATTTTGGTCACTTGCTCCATTTGCAGGGCCTAGAACAGTGCCGGCAGTGTAAAAGCAGCTTAATCTGTATTTCCTTGTTGGATGAATGAATGAACTGCACGGGGAGCCTCATGGGCCTTGTCTCTCTCTTCCTCAAACCCACCATGCTTTTTCCTGTCTCAGGGTAGTTGTATTTGCTCTTCCTTCTGCTTCCAGCACTCTTCCTCAAGCTCTGCATGGCCACATCCGCCCCATCTTTCAGATGTGGACTGAGATACAGCTCCTCTAAGAGACTTTTCCTGGGACGCCTGGGTGGCTCAGTTGGTTGAGCGGCTGCCTTCGACTCAGGTCATGATCTCAGCGTCCTAGGATCAGGCTCCTTGCTTGGTGGGGAGCCTGCTTCTCCCTCTGCCTCTGCCTGCCTCTCTGTCTGCCTATGCTCGCACGCTCTCTCTCTCTCTCTAACAAATGAATACATAAAATCTTTAAAAAAAAGTAAAAAAATTTTTAAAAAGAGACTTTTCCTGATACTACAGCAGAAGCAGCTCCTACTCCCCAGGGCGCCATCTCCTTACCCTATTTTCCAAGCCCCTGAAGTTACCTTGTTTATTTCAGTCATATTGCCTGACTCTACCCTCCCCCTTTCCCACCCAACTCCCAGAAGAAGTCTTGATGACAGAGACCTTGTCTATCTATTCATTGCTATATCCCAGCATCTAGAACAGTGCTTGGCACATAGTAGGTGCTCCGTAAGCGTGGTGAGTTGACTGATGAACACTTACGTTATGAGGAATAAACGTATTAAAACCACCTCTTCGGAAAGCTGGAAGTTGGTTTTTTTTTTAAAAGATTGTATTTATTTATTTATTTGTCAGACAGAGATCATAAGTAGGCAGAGAGGCAGGCAAAGAGAGGGGGAAGCAGGCTCCCTGCTGAGCAGAGAGCCTGATGTGGGGCTCGATCACAGGACCCTGAGATCATGACCTGAGCCGAAGGCAGAGGTTTTAACCCACTGAGCCACCCAGGTGCCCCAAGCTGGAAGTTTCTAATAAAGTGAAGCACCCATGTAGAAGGACCAGCAATCCTACCCCTAGGTATAGACACAAGAGAAATGAGCACCTACATTCAGAAATTGCCTTGGACAAGAATGCTCAGAGCAGCTTTAATCATCCTAGTCAAGACCCGGAAATAACCCAAATGTCCATCAAGAAGGGAACTGACAAATCATGGCCTATTTATACAATGGAATAAGAAGGGCTTAACATAACTGAATCTCACAGACGACGTGTTGCTCAAAAGAAGCCACACACAATAAAGGACATACTGTGTGATTCTATTTATATGAAATTCAAGAATAGAGAACACTAATCCTGGCTGTGCCCGGTGACCCCTTTCCAGGGCTGCTCGTGGGCTGAGCGGTGCGCACAGCCTTTGTGCCAGGCGGAAGTGAGACAAACCCCTTCGGAGGGGAAGGATTTGCATTAACAAATGGCCGAGGGGTCAGTGCGGATCCTGTGGGTGGAAAGAATGTCGATGGCCTGGGTAATTTTGGAAAGCTATGTGCAAGGCTGCCCTGGCCCACAAAGGTTTGTGGAACAGCTGGAAAAACACAGAACTTTCAAAGAACACCAAAGAGGATGCTGTGGCTTCACGCAGGAATCAGATCTCAAAATGTAAAGCGCACGAAGAGTGCCACCCCACCGGCGGCAGTCACCACCGCGGCAAGCAAGTGGGAGGGACCTGGGAGGCTGAGGGGAGGGGAGCAGCGGATCTTCTTCCTGTTCCCTGGGCCCTTGCCTCCAGGGCTGCCCGGGTGAAAGTGTTCCTCCCTCTAGTGGGGGAGCAAAGCCCCTTAGGGGGGCCCCTTTCATTTCATCTGAAACGATGCAAAGCGTGAACAAAACAGGAAGAGAATGGTTTTGTAATACGCAACTACTTAATACGCAGGGAGGTATCTACTTAATAACCGAAAAATCAAGCTTTCCTTTAGAAGAACAGCCCCCAGAGGCAGCGCACACAATGGCAGAGGCACTCGTCCCCCCCACCCCCGCACCCCTGCATCCACATTGCAGCCACTTCCCCATCGTCCATCTGTCCTTTTTGCAGCAATGCCTTCAGCGGGTTGGGAAACAGCCATGGAAATGAACAGCTCAGCGTGTCACCCAGAACCTCGTGAAACCTGAAGGACAGCTGAATTCTGAAAACGTGACAGGTAGGGCCGCGGAGATAAACCACAGCCTCCGGAACCCTTGGGAACGCAGACAGCCCCTCTCCCCACATCCCGCCTGGGCCATTTGGTTATGTTGGTAATTATGTTAATTATGCACAGATATTTAGTGTGGTTTCTCTCCTCAAACACACTTTGCCCAAATTGACTGAAAAAAATTCTCCACCTTCTGGAAGGTTGGGAATGTGTTTTCCTGTTCTCAGTGATGTCCAGTTTAGAAAAAGGAGTTTGGTGAGAGCTATTCAGAACAAGGGCATGAGGGCAAGAGAGGCTCCCACGTGTCCTTCTAGTCATCTGTCGCTTCAAAAATACATGCCTTCCCAGGAGAGCTCTTCAGCCCCAAAACTAGCAAGTAAAGGAGGTGAGAAGTCAAAAGTTGGAGGCCACAGAAACTTGGATTTCAGTTTGAATCGGAATTTTGCGTAGTCAGTAGCTACAGGTGTGAGTTCGAGAGCCTAACCTATGAGCTCAGTATCTGTGGGCGTGACAAGCAGTCTGAATAAGCAGCCACCAGGCAGCCAAGAGACAGGCCAGGCATCATCCCAGCGAAGCAATAACCTGTCACTTACAGTGGCTCAGAGACCTGAAGGAAAGACCCCATCAAGCCCGGATCTTACCCATTAGGGCAAGTGGCTGAAGCAAAACCTGCTGACAATGAATTCTATCAACCCAGATGAAGCATAACTAGTTTTAGGTAATTAGATGAGATAAAAGTTTTTTTCCCCTGTTCAGTCCTCTTAGACCTCTGAGGGACTTGCTTGCTTATCTCCCAAGGGTTTTGGTGTATTGTCAATCAAGACTCCTCATCACTGGGGTGACTTGGTACCCCAGCCCTCAGCAACAGGTGGGCGATCAGAATAAGAAGGGTGAGCAGGAGACAGGCCCAAGGGGGACAGATCCATTGACATGCGGATGCTGAAAGAAAGAAGCTTTGTTAATAACTTATTTTTCCGGGATGCCTGGGTGGCTCAGTTGGTTAAGCGGCTGCCTTCGGCTCAGGTCATGATCCCAGCGTCTTGGAATCGAGTCCCACATCGGGCTCCTTGCTCAGCAGGGAGCCTGCTTCTCCCTCTGCCTCTGCCTACCACTCTCTCTGCCTGTGCCCGCTCTCTCTCTCTCTCTGACAAATTAAAAAAAAAAATAACTTATTTTTCCTACTGAGATTATTATGGGTGTGTAGACATCTGGCAGGGTGGGGAAGGGGGCGGTTAGGAAGAGCTTCCTATAGGATGGGACCAGGCAGAGAGGAGCAATGACGAGAGTCCGATGAAGAGAGGTCTACGCAGTGGTTCTCAGCCTGGGCTGCACACTGGAGTCACCCAAGGAGCCCGACACCACCAAGGGCTGGGGCCAGCCCCAGGAACATGTATGGAATCTGTCTGGGTGCAGCCTGGGCCTCGAGACTTTTAAACACCCTCCGGGTGATTCTTAGGGACAGCCACAGGCTGTGAACTGCTTTCTGGAAAAACCGCCTCCCACCCTCAAGTCCTTGATTCAACATCTATCTCCTCCTGGTCCTGGAACCCATCTCGTGCCCTCCACTATCTGTAACTTTTCCTTTTTTGCTTAATTTAGTTGGAACTGAATTTCTGTCACTAGTGGCCCAAAAAACTAAACAGAAACAAAACTACACAAAAACAAAAACTAAACAGACTAGTCATTGCTAACACCTACTCAGCATGAGTGACATGCTAGGCAGTTCGAAATGCTTTTCTTCTGTTAACTCATTTAATTTCATCCCTTCGTCCCCGGAGTTAGAAAAACCATGATTGTCCCTATTTTACAGAGAAGGAAAAGAGACTTCAAGTGATGACAGGACCTGCCTGTTCCAGCCTGTAAAAGCAGAGCTGGAATGTGAGCCCAGAAACTTTCTTAACCACCATGCTTCAAGGTAAGGCCAAGAAAGCAGGTACATGTTCTGCACAAAGCCCAGAAGCGGGGTCTTGAAGCAACCAGAATAGGAATACTTTTTTTTTTTTTTAAGATGTATGTATGTATTTATTTATTTGAGAGAAGGACAGATAGAGTGCGCACGTGGGTGCAGGAGCAGGGGGGAGGGGCAGAGAGAGAAGCAGACTTCCCTCTGAGCCAGAGCCCTTCTGGGCTCCTGGGGCTCCTGGGGCTTGATCCCAGGACCTGGGGATCATGACCTGAGCTGAAGGCAGGCTTAACCATCAAGCCACCCACGTGCCCCAAGAATAGGCATGTGTTTATGAGGAAGAAGCTTTTTGGTCTTAACAGAAAACTCAGCTTTCACAATTACTTACCATACCAAAGGAATGGAGCCAGAGCAGTTCTGAGCTTGGCATTCAGGGGCTCACTTTATGTCATCTCGGGTACCCCCCTTCACTCCACCTTTCCGCTCTGTTCTGCTCTGTGCGCTGGCCCCTTCCTCAGGCTGGCTGTCCTCAAACTATACTGTGGTGGCAGTCCCCCAGACAGCATGTCTTCACAGGGTGATCCCAGGCAGAGAGATCTACTGTTGAGGCACTGGTGTCTCTTTTTATTGGGTAGAAACACCTTGTGCCAAAGGTCTCCTGTAGGATTCCTCTTGCGCTTCATCCCAGGAAAGGGGAATGAGAACATCAGGGTTTGCCTAGATCTGCGGTTCTCAGCTGGGGTGGTGAAGCCCTTTGGAGGAGCCCATCTTCAGTGGGTGCGGTGACTCAGGGAGAGCTCTGCCCTTTCGCACCTGGAGATGTCAAGGCCAGAGCCGGTGAACACCCCGCAGTGCATGGGACCGTCCATTCTTGTGAGCCGCATGATTTTTGAGCATCTCACTGAATGTTTTCACAGGTGAGGACACTGTTCAGAGTGATCTGACCTAAAAGCTACTTCTCTTTTATCTGTAAACCCAAAGCATTTAAAAAATACATTGTATTTTTCAGGAAAGCGACTACTGAGTATATCAAGGGAATGAATACCCTGCTTGGTTTTGTTCAGAACTTTTGGAAAAGTCATTCACCGTCGTAGAAAATGACATGAGTAATGCCCACACCACTCATGGAATCCGAGTCTCTACACGGCAAAGCTGTGTGGCCCTGCCCTAGGGGCCCCCCAGATTCATGAGGGCTCTGGGTCTGCACCCTCACTTCTGAAACATTCTTACTTATTTCTTCCAAGTACGGTCCTGCTGAGTGCTTGCCTGTTGAAATACACCTTATTTTATTGTAAGTTATTTTCCTTTTGAATTCTACCTTGCATCTCTGTTCTGGCGGTTGCTTATCCACAAGAGAAATTGATTTCTCCCGGTTCTGGAGACTAGAAATCCAAGGTCTGTGTGCCAGCAGATCAGGTTCTGATGAGGGTGTTGGGACAAAGTGGAGTTCTGAGACTGGCAAAGTGGGGAATGAGGTGGGGACCACTGCCAGTCACTGTCACCTCCTGGGCCCTTTCAGGATAACCAGTGGCTTCCCAGCTTTGGCTGGCTGTGTACCCTGTGGGCTAACGAAATGTCATACAAGGCCCAGGGGCAGCGTCAATTAAAGGGGAGCTGGTCTTCTTGGTGGCTGGGAATGGGAGGCCCAGAAGTAGCTACCCGCCTTTCCACCAGTCCCTCTGTCGTGGGGGCTCCCCTGAATATCTGCAGGCCTCTGACAGCTTTTGTCCACTCTCTGAGTCTCAGGATGCTGTCACTGCCTCAGCCACACCCCTTCCCTCTGGCTCCTCCCTGGGAATCAACCCCATAGAAGCTTCTACTTGGGGACTAGGTCCCCCTTGCCCTACCCCCAGGGGTGCACGCAGGGAAGACTGCTCTATTCACCCAAGAGATAGGAAGGCCCAGTGGTTTGTGTCCTGCTGTGGGCACGACTTGCAGCTTAGGTTCCTTCCAAATCATTTTGCTTTTGCAACTTAAAAGTGAGGGAGGGGGGCGCCTGGGTGGCTCAGTTGTTAAGTGTCTGCCTTCGGTTCAGGTCATGATCCCAGGGTCCTGGGATCGAGCCCCACATCAGGCTCCCTGCTCTGCGAGAGGCTTGCTTCTCTCCCACACTCCCACTCCCCTCTCCCACTCTCTCTCTCTCACTCCACCTGCTTGTGTTCCCTCTCTCACTGTGTCTCTCTGTCAAATAATAAATAAAATCTTAAAAAAAAAAAAAGTGAGGGAGACCAAGGAGAGGTCACAGTTAAAGGAGCAGAGCATTTAAAACAACAAGCATCAAAATAGGAAAGCCCATCAAAATATTAAAAGCATTAATATTTATATTAATTTTAATAAAATAGTTTATAATATATTTTATTTATAAATATATAAATAATGATTATTTATGAAATTTAATTTTATATTATAGAAATATTATAGAAATATAATAGAAATATAAATACATTTGTAAATATATCAGTAGTGGGGCACCTGGGTGGCTCAGTGAGTTAAGCCTCTGCCTTTGGCTCAGGTCATGATCTCAGGGTCCTGGGATCGAGCCCCGCATCAGGCTCTCTGCTCGACAGGGAGCTTGCTTCCCTTCCTCTCTCTCTGCCTACTTGTGAGCTCTGTCAAATAAATAAAATCTTTAAAAATAAATAAATAAATCAGTAGTTAATTAACATCAATTAATATTAATTAATGAATATAGATATAAAATTATATTTATAAACTATAATTTATAAAATATAAATGATTTATTAATTATTTAGTTATTTAATAAAATATTACTTTTAATATTGAAACCATTAAAAATTTCATAAACCAAGTCATAGGCAGATAGGGCCATCAGCTTTGCACTCTTTATGACAAAACACATGGGTGTTTTGTTTCCATTCCTAAAGGGTGCAGGGTTCAGCATCCCTGCCTGGAGGACTCCAGAAAACCAGGACTCTTCAGCTCAGAGATGGTTTATGTTTCCCACAGACCTGGGGGCCTGGGACCACTCCAGCTACAGAAGAGGCATGGTGGCCACAGGCCCAGGGGTACTAGCAGTACTGAAAACAGAGATGTGGTCCTAGCTCCCAGAGGCTACAGCAGCCAGGACTATAAGTCCTGGAGGCATGGCTGAGGGGTCTTAGGACCAGGGCAGGGCCCTCCCTGAGGAGGGAGGCATAGAGACCCTGAGCCCCTGAGGCATAGAGACCATGGTACTTGCTCATGACCGTCCATCTGACAAATATTTATTATTTTCTATTCTATGTCAAGCACTGTTCTAAGTGCTCAAGATAAGTATGGCTGAGATCCACATGGGGTGGGGCAGACCTCAGCAAGTACATCTTATAGATGCAGTATTTTTTTTTCTTTATGCTTTTCTATATACAAAAGGGGCTTGTTACTTTAAAAATTAGGGAAAAGGCTACTAAAGTAAGTTATTAGAAACTGTTTTGGAATAAATGTCCATGAAGAAAGTAAAAATGTGGGGCGCCTGGGTGGCTCAGTGGGTTAAAGCCTCTGCCTTCAGCTCCGGTCATGATCCCAGGGTCCTGGGATCGAGCCCCGCATCTGGCTCTCTGCTCAGCAGGGAGCCTGCTTCCTCCTCTCTCTCTGCCTGCCTCTCTGCCTGCTTGTGATCTCTGTCAAATAAAAATAAAATGTTAAAAAAAAAAAGAAAGTAAAAATGTGGAAAGGAAATACCAGGTAATTTCACATCTGTAATAACCGTGGACTTTGGACTCCAAAGAGGCCTTAGGAGGTGTGGTCAGGAAATCAACACCAGATGGTTCTAGAGAGTTGCTTCTGAGCTGTTACTGTCAAAGAATTCCCAGGAGAAGAACCTTTGCTGTTGGTCAGTCTGGTGAGATTTCATTCACTGACTTGATTATTCATTCAAGAAACCTTTTTTATACTAGATTCTAGGCATACAGAGATGAATGGGTCGACATCCTGTCCTTGAGAATGCCACCTTCCTGTTGCACACATCTTTACCAGCAGTCATGGTAAAGGTGCCAAAGAAGAATCAGGCAAAAGGTGCAAAAAGGACCACAGAGGAAGGCAGGCGCTGTGTCCATTGGGCCGCCATCTTATCTTGTCCTATATATAGCACACAGCCCATTAGGTAGTAGGCACTCAACATACTACTGAACAAATAGTTGTTGGGCAAAGCTTCATGGATATGGTGACCTGGTCACCTGTGCCTTGAGAGATGTCTTTGCTTATTGCCACAGTTCCACTTGTCTTCATTTCTTCCTTGGCAGCGTGAGTAACTTTTAGGTGCCCTCTGACCCACTCCTAACTTCTCATCACATTCACTGGATGTCCTTGCATTTTCATTTTTCCCACAACAGTCCTTGATTTAATTTTACCCTCATTTCATTTATACCTGCTCTTCCCACATCCTTTTTTGCTATAAAAGACCATGTCTTGGGATGCCTGGGTGGCTCAGTTGGTTAAGCGGCTGCCTTCGGCTCAGGTCATGATCCCAGCGTCCTGGGATCAAGTCCCGCATCGGGCTCCTTGCTCAGCAGGGAGCCTGCTTCTCCCTCTGCCTCTGCCTGCCTCTCTGTCTGCCTGTGCTCGCTCTCTCTCTCTAACTAATAAATAAATAAAATCTTAAAAAAAAAAAAAGACCATGTCTTCTTGTGTCCTCACAAAGATGCAAAACAGTCTTCTAAAATTCTCTTCTGGTTCCTGCAGTACATTGTTTTCAGAAACACATTCTTCCGCTAGATTTCAGAAGGACAGTGCATGTCCTTTATCTGAAGTATTTGGGAACTTATCCTGCAGTGAAGGGAGATCTGTCCAGATCTACTGGCTGACAGAAGATACACTGGGGCTTTCTCTTGACACACCTCACTGTCCATTTGGATGTTGGTGGAATCCTTTTCTCAGGTATTCAACTGGAAGGGAGTATGATGTTCATAGCTTGAGCAATCTCTAATATCCGGAAAGCATTTACTCCTTTAGTTCAGCTCAACAGGATTGAGTCAGAATTTTCTCTTACATCTAGTATCTGGCTTGTTGACATTCTGAATAAGTGAAATGTGTACACACACACACAGACACACACACTCTCAACTATATTCCCCAGAATATACTGTTACCAGAACTCTTCCTATATCTATCATCCCCAAAGTCATCCTCCATGTTGGAACTATACTTCCCCTGGTGCACAGCTACCATCAGAAATAGGCCTAAGCACCCTCTGCCATCATGCATACATGCACACAACTTCCTGCCTATTGTTTCCTGGGAATGTATTTATTAAAATAGGACTTGCAGTTTCTAAATAAATGCAGAAAGCGAGAGCTTACTGTTAGTAAGCTCGAGAAGAAGAGAATGGAGTTCTGCCTTGGAACGAAGAACCTGAGTAGTTGAAGAATGGATTACCGACATCTGGGGGCAATCCAGACCCTCTAAGCCACAGAACAAAAAATCTAGAGTGAGATAAAATGTCTAGCTTCCTTCTTTGGCATTATGGGCCTGCTTCCTTTGAGGCCATGGGGCATGTATTACTTGACTTTGAGTCTCAAGTCAGCCGTCAAAGACTTAGAATTACCTTAAATTCCCTCCAAGTTCAGGCAGTAGATTTTCCAATCGTTTTAACTTATGGTGGGGTTATGAGTTTGTACTATTTTGTGCATCCTTGAATAGGTATTTTAGTAGAAAGTTGAGAGGTTATATTAGGTATTAATAAGCAAATTCCATTTAAAACCAGAAACCCTGAGGTATTACATCTGTATTCATTCATTGATTCATTTAACTACTATTGATTGTTTACTAATCATGTGCAGGGCACTATGGTAGACGCTAATAGTGAAAACCCAGCCCCTGTCCTCTTGAAGGTTACAGTCTAGAAGATTTTTCAGACTCCAAGGAATTATAATACAATATGATAAATTCTTCATGATGAAATATAAGGATCTTCTTCTCTACCCTTCACTCTGGTCCATGAACCAGACACAGTGAGAGAAAACACCGGAGTGAGAGGTTTGGGCTCCACATTGAAGGGTCTTGAATATTGTTAATAAGTTTAGACTTTAATGAGAGCCACTGAGGAATGTGGTACAAGGGAGTGAGTGGCCTGACTGAAGCTGTGATTTAGGACGCTACTCCAGTAGCCAAGTAAAGGGTAGACTGAAATGGGAGAGGAATGGAGCAAAAGGGCCACTCAAAGAGGCTGGCCCAGTTGTCCAGTGCAGATGTGCAATGCTGAGCACTTGAATTAATTGTGAGAGCATTGGAAACAGACCAGAACGAGGTGAGTTCAAGAATCTGGTGATCAGGGCACCTGGGTGGCTCAGTGGTTTAAGCCTCTGCCTTTGGCTCAGGTCATAATCTTAGAGTCTTGGGACTGAGTCTCGCATCAGGCTATCTGCTCAGCAGGGAGCCTGCTTCCCCTTCCCACCCCCCTACCCGCACCCTGGCTGCCGCCTGCCTCTCTGCCTGCATGTGATCTCTGTCTGTCAAATAAATAAATAAAATCTTAAAAAAAAAAAGAATCTGGTGATCTGCTACATGTGGCTATGAGGAGTGGGAACACCGGAAATAATGCAAAGGTTCTAGATCCCCGGAAGATGGTGGTGTCAGCACCCAAGCAGGAAAGCCAAGAGCACAGGTGGGACCGGGAGGAAATGGATAGCATGGCTTTGGATGTGAGGGGAATAACACCATCCTGTCTACTCCTTCCTTCACACATTTATTCACACCATATTAACTCCATTCTGAGATTCTAACACATGAGGTGATAAAAGTTTTACAAAGAAAAGCCCAAATAAATCACTTGAAGAAGATATTGAGGTAGAATCAATATAATTAAGCCAAATCATGATTTAATTTCATATGCCCTGGGGTCAAAAGCAGCTAAGCTGGTGCTTTTCAGCATCAAAATGTACCCTGCTCCAAATGAAACAATTAACTTTCTTTGTGCTCCCAAAGGGTGCGTATAAGTTGTCATTTTCCATGTGGAGCCAGTTGGGGCAGAAATGTAGGGACGTTTGCCCAAATCACGAAGAGAGTCAACTGTCAAGGCAGAAACAATGCTCCAGAAATCTGATCATTTCAACTTAAAATTTAGAAACTAGTCACTAATTTGAAAGGGTAGGATAAGAATGAACTTGACTCTGCTTTAGATTTATCATAATCTAGTTCTAGTCCCCAGTATTTGGGTTCCTGATAAAATTCCACTCTGATTTGCCCATCCCTTAGGTATTTGGGTATAATAAAAGAGAAGTCATGGATGAGTTCTGATGAATTTCCATCATGAGAGTCAACTCTTCATTTCCAGGGAGAGAGAGGGGAGGAACGGCATGGATAATTAAAATCCGCGGATAGCACAAACATCCCATTTAACCAGCAGTTTCAAATCCTCCTGCACTGATTTTTTTTTTTTTTTCATTAGAGGTGCCAAGTAGGAAGACTCAGCCCACCTTCTGGGGCTGGGTCTAACGAAATGTGAACTCATCAGAAGACAAGTAGGTGGGCACAAGAAGAACAATGAGAAGTTGGGGATTGCTAGCCTTTCTGAAAGAGAAAATCGGCCATTCTTTCTCATTCTGTTGGCTTTATTTAGAAGAATCACAATATCAGCACTATTGGTTTCAACTGGGGGCTGCCAGGCTGAATTCTTAGAAAGGCCAGCTCGCTATTCGCCACTAAATGTTGCTCACGGACAGAGCACGGAAAATGGGTCTTTAGTGACTATAGGCAGAATGAAGTGACGAAGCAGGAGCTCACCTCCCAGAGCAGAGGCCCTTGTCATTTGCCTCAAGTTTTACACTCTACCAGTTTGAGCTTCTGCTATGACACAGACCCAACCGAGGCTACTACCACCATTTTCAACTTCCTGAGACCCAGCTCTTGCTGAAGGCCTTCCTACAGCCTCTCATTTGCTTCCATTCAAGGCTGCACATTACCTAACAGAATCAGACCTTACTTCTCACTATTCTCCAAGTCAAATGCATCAACCTCTGCCCAGATTTACATGCTGGTGCTGGAACATGTCTCTCCTTCTCACCAGCTTGCCTTTTCTTTGATCATTCCTTAAACCCCCAAATGTAGGTATTTTTCAAGGTCTAGCCTTTTCATACGAGCATCCCTGTTTCCCCCAGCTCGAAGTGATCAGCACTGTTTTTGTATGTCTCTTATGACACTTAACCACATTATGCTTTCATTATGTCACAGTAGCTTATGTTCCCTATGACTTTAATGTTCTCAGAAATGTGGATCATGACCCACAAGTGAGTTTTGAAATCCCTGCAGTGGGTCATGACCTGAATTTTTAAAAATTAAATAGAAAAAATAGAACATTTTAGAGTGCATTATGCATAAACATATTTCTCACTTTGGTTTATGATCAAAAAGCTAGAAAGTCACTGCCTCACATAGTAATGATGTTCTCAGCTTCTATGTAACAGAAGGCCTTGATTCAACCAGCTTAAATAACAAAGGATTTATTATCTTATATGATGAGAAGTCTAAAAGTGGAGGAGTTCTGGGTTGCTTTATCATCAACTTACCAACATCAAGGACCCAGTTTTTTGACATTTCTATCATCTTTCTGGCTACGTCCCCTCATGTTTGCAATGTTGGAGTTCCTTGCATCATAACAACATCGAGAGTTCCAAAAAAGCAACTACTTATTCTCTGGATCTCTTTTCATCAGGAAAGAGATCTTTCCCAGAACTCCCCACTCCCACCAACTCCCAGCAGAGCTCCTCTCATTTCTCATTGAAATAAACTGAAATAAAATGAATGATATGCCCATCCAGGAGTGGCAAGGAAAACCAAAATTAGTTTAGATGAGGATAAGAGCACCTTCCCTGAGCACTTATCTGGTCAGGAAGAAGGGGGAGATTGATGGATCTGTTGGGCAAGCAGAAGTATCAGCCAGCTCCCCACAAAGTGCATTGGGGTAGGACCAAAGTCTCTTTCTCTTCATATGCTCTGCAACGCATACTGTGGAGCCAGTCTAGACAGTCACCTCAATTTTCAGTGATAAATTAAATCAATCACTGTGCCTCAAAGTATAAATATTCATGGGACGCATAGATCAAATATCCAATCTGACATCCTGGAGGCATTCTGCAGACATGAGTTGCCAATCTGTAACTCACCAGAGGCTAGGATTCTCTTCTGTCTTAATTTTTCTATTGAATTTTTCAATGCGAAGGGCTAGATTAGCCACACTGTACATTGTAATACCATTTAAATAATAAAATACATATTTGTCACAATGCAGATGGCAAGTGAAGATCCCACAGATGGAAATGTGGCTCCCAAGAGGAGATGGTAAATGTGTGGCGGTGGGTGTAAAGAGATGGCTGTATCGGGCTGGAGAGACATTACGTCATCCCAGATATGGGCTTTTTTTGGGAACCTGGCAGAATTACTGCTGAATCATTCAGCTAGGCGAATTATTGGCATGTTAGTTGGACAAAGGTCCCTGTAATTAAGCCCTGGTACCACCACACTTCTTGGCATCCTTCTGCTTCTGTGGCCATTTAAGGCCAGACTTGAAAACATGTGTACATACCCATATCTGCAAGGGTCTGTGGCTTTACAGTATGGCCAGCACTTTCTTCTCTCTTTCTCTGCACAACACACGCACACACGCACCCACGCACACCCCTTATCAGAGAAACCAGAGGTCCGGAAACACTTGAACTGCAGAAAACCTTTTGCCTCTGAGATTCCTGGAATCCTTCTCTTTGCTGCTGATACACATGCAAAATCCTCCCACCTGTCCAGGAGGGAAAATGAGGGTTGTGAGTGTCTTGAAATTCCCCGAAAGATGGCCTTGGTTCTGGAGTCATCAGGGCAAAACTCTTCTCAGCTGCTAGAGCCCAGGATGCTGCAGGTGAATCTGGTTATCCTCGTGGGGTAGGAGACCTGCCTCTCCTCTTGCCTCTGTTGCTAATTTATGACCCAGTTGTGAGGTTGTGTTGGGTGTGCGGATCTCGGGCATGGTCCACGCTCTGCCAGAGCTTGCCTGAAGTTCCATGTTTCAGGGGCCTCATTTGAAGAAAGTCCTTGGCAAACCAGATGGTGTGCTTGCTGCCAGAACACGAGGTGTCCAGAGACTATGGGGAAATGATCCGGAAATAATACAGGGGTAGTCACTACCACTATGTGGGGCTTTTACATATATTTCCACACTTGGTTTCTTTTCTCTCTCAACCTAAGCTATTTACACACATTTTAAAGAGATTCTAGAGACCACAGACCAGAGAGATTGACATTGGTGCCCAGGAACACTCAGAAGTGGGTTATTTAACAGATGGCTTAGGAACTTGGAAAAGGAAGTGGCAATTACAGAGGGTCACATGGCCTCACCCTCATTTCCTTTCTGCAGTGTGACCCATAATTGATAATAAGAGCTAAAGCCTATTGAATGCTTCCTATCTGCCTGGCATTAGGCTAAGTGTTCTGATGCATTTAAGCTTCTCAAAAACCATGTGGCGGGTGCTGTTATTTCCATTTACTGATGAGGAAACTAAGCCTGAGGGAGAGAAGTAACTTTTCTCTGTTGGTGGCTGTTTCTTCTTTTCTCTCTTGCGCTTCAAAAGGCTTGCTCATTCCCACTGTTCAGGATTCACTCAGATGCTCCCAGCAAGGATTTCCCCGCCCACCCGTCACCTGAAGTAGTCGGCATCCACCTACAGATTGTCTGTCACACTCCCCCCCTTGCTCATTTCCTTCTAAGAACATCGTAGGGTCTTGTTTACTTACTGATTTGCTCATTTATCAACAGTCTACCATTCAGACACAAGCTTGTGAGGCAGGGACTCTGTCCCTCCCGGTTATCCTATAGCAATGCCGAGCATGGTGCCTGGAAAAGGTACTCAATACAAATTTGAATGAATGAATGAGTGGCATGTGTGAATGAATGAGTTTAATTAGTCAATGGGGTTTGGACATGAGTTTGTCTAATGCCAGATTCCAAGTTTTCAGCCCCTGCTCACATGTTTACTCACTCCTCCTCTCAATATGCATTCATTAAGTTATCAACAGGTGCTGGAGAATCAAATGAGGAGGACACAGTCTCTGCCCTTGAAAATCTCACATATAAAGGGTGGTGGTGGTAGTTTGGAGGGGTGACAAAGTGGTGACAAAGCTTTTATAAAAAAGTACAAATAAAAATATAATTAGATATGTCGTATAACAGACTTGAGTAAAAAATGACAGGGCAAGAAAAAGAAAAGACCACCTAAATGCCCCTGCCAAGGTTGGAAGACCTCTGCGGAGCAGGTGACTTTGAGCCTAACCTTGAAAGAGGATTCTGGACTATGGGAGAGAGAAGAATGTGTATAGAAGCAAGGAGGGGAGAATTCAGAACGGCATAGAACTTGTCCCCTAACCTACACTGCTGAGTCATATTTTAATCATGATGCCCAGTTGTTAAGAGGGTCACTGACCAATTGACCTCTTGGTAAAGATATCGAGGAGGGAAATCCTGCCTGGAGTGGCGGTGGGAGGGTGCCAGGAGGTGTGTCTGAGTGGTCTCAAAGGTGTCCTCTGACTCTGAGAGTGATATGACCCGGAGGAGTGTTTCTCAGAGGAAGGCACCAAAAGGCCGAACCAGAAACAGCCGCATTCCTGCCCCAAATAAGGGAATTTCCTACCAAGAGGGCTAACTATAAGCACTGTGTATATATTGGTTTGTAGTTTTCAAAACCTCTTCTCAAACATTACCTCATTTGATCCTCCAAAAGCCTTCTAGATATGTTCTGAAGCTTAGTGAGACAATTATTATTTATTGGATCAACATTTATTGAGCACCAAGGCCCAGACAGACCTGGGCAATGCAAGTGGGAACCTCACAGCCTCTGGCTCCAAAGCACCCATGTGCAAAGACACAATGAGAACACATTGTAAAGTGTTGTGACTCTGATCAGCATGGAGGAAAAGAGTTAGCCTCGGGGACACAAGAGCAGAGAGCGCTGAAGCAATAACTAGCAGCTAGGCTTCCACCTCGGGCAGTCCTGAACTCCAACCCTGGCCCTACACCCACTTGCTTGTATGAGCTTGGGTAACTAAATGAGATCATTAAAAATAAGTTAAATGAAAAAATACATGTGTATTAGAGTATAGTCTGATTGCTAAAACGATGACTCTTAAAAAAGCAGTCACTTAAACAAAATGGAAATTGATTTCTCTTTCACATAAACATCCAGCCAGGGACTGTGGCTCAGCTCCAGGAAGTCACCCATCCCAGGCTCTTTCCACTTAGTTGCTCTGCTCATTCAAGGAGACCGACCTCATCCATCTGGTCCAAGATGGCTCCTCATCACAAGTCATGCTATGTTGAGATGCCACTTAATGCAGGAGCTAACACAGTATCACCAGGACCTGGTCCTCTTTTGACATGGCTCCCTTCCCTTGCATTCTCTCATCTGGGTCGCAGGATGGTTTGGGCGGCTGCACACTTCACGTGCCAATAGCTTATGCTCACTGTCTGCGTTCCAAATGTCGATTGGAAGTCCTGGACATGAACCTCAGTAACCCACACCAATCCTGGTGACCAAGGGGGTAGGAGAAGTTGGTTAACCAAGACTAATCAGGGCCCTCTCACAACGGCATGGCTAGGAATGGGGGAGAGATGAGCCCACATACAAAGTTCTCCATACTATTTTACCAGGAGAAGGATGGATGGATACAAGGTGGTGAGGGGGAAAAAAAAAACCCTCATTCCTTCCTTCAATCAATTATATGTATTTCTAGGGTACTGTAATCCATAGCAGTGGTCTTTAAACTCTACCCAAAAAGTCCCAATTTTGATTATGCCTCTAACAAGTACATTTATTTTTTTTCTACACATGTGCTGGTGGCACCCCAGTGTCCTCTCTTCCTTCCTTAGTATAGTGTTCCCTAATAGGCATGTGGCATCCCAGAACAGACTACATTTCCCAGGATCCTTTACAATGAGGTGAAGTCATATGACTAAGAGCCAGCTAAATGTCGAATGTGTACAGTGCAAATTCCAGGAAGTGTTCTCATGGGAGGGCCATGTAATTCTTCCTTTATTTCTCCTTGCTGCCTAGAATGTGAACAGGATGGCTTGATCATGAGCAACAACCTTGGATTAGAAATATTTATATACATTATATAGTTATATACATTATAAGACATGTACCAAAATAGATATAAAAAAGTAGAGATAGAATAACTCGAAACAGAAGTTCTGTATTTTGTACCCCACTGGTAGAGTGTCACATACCCTGGGCCTGCAGCCCTGACCCCTTCCTTTTAGAGACCACTGATCTCCTTGGTCCTTGCCCTGTGGTGCTCCATAAGGTTATGTTTGTGAGGCTGTCTGCTCTTCTCCCTGAATACACTTTGCTCGTGAAGGGCAGGGGTCCAGAACTGAGTCCTCAGAACCAGCCTAGTACAGCAGGGTCAGAATCCCTCCCACGTCCTGACCTCTGCTGCCTGCTGACTCTTCCAGGTCTGCGTCTACCATCTGGATTTTGCTTTTGCAATGGGAAAAGCAAAGCAGACCAGAAAAATGTGATGGAATCGACGAGATGAGATATAATTGGAACTCAGAGAAGTAGGCAATTGTGATTGTCAGGGAAACAAAGACATGCACTTCTTGCCCCTGCTGCTGCTGCTAAGGGGCACCGACCCCCTGACCAATCTCTCAGAGCTTGGACTCCTGCTCCCGTGGCCTGGTTCTGTAGGGAAGGAGCAGGAGGAGGAGAGGCAGAGAGCTTTGTTTTTTGAGAGCTTTCTTCAGCTCTCGGACCTGCTCTTCCCTGGAAGGCAGTGCCTAGGGGCTAGCACTACCGTACCACATCAGAGATGGGCAGAGCTCGCCCACTTCCAGGATTCCAAGTCCAAGGGTCAGCAGCCCCCTGCAAGGCTCCAGCTGGAAAACCAGACCCTGCCTGGTCTCTCCAGGATCTGGGTGAGCCTATGGTCCCTGCCTCCACCACTCCCTTGAGGCATCAGTGTCCTGATTGTATCATGGCTTCAAAATTCCCTGACTCATGCCATCCTCCGATTTTTAAAAAGAGCTTATTCAAGTGGTGTAGGCTGCGTGCTCCACCCCTTCCCACTCAACCCTGCTATTTAATCACAGCATCCATGTGTGTGTGTGTGTGTGTGTGTATGTGAGAGAGAGAGAGAGAGGTCAGGGAAAGGCAGGGTTGGAAAGGGGCAGAGGGGCTCCTGAACCAGGAGAAGCCCTTGAGGATCTCATTTGAAAAGCAATGTCCCGGTGCTCAAACAATGCTGGCCCTTAAGCCCAGAGCCCGGCAGGTCAGAAATGCGGACCTCTGAGACCCTGCAGGTCTGCCCAGGAGAAGCCATCAAGCTGGGGGAGGGATGCTTTCCCCCATCGCATCTGATCCCACTGTTCTCCCACACTGCTAGGTAGCCAGGCTGTCATGTGATTTGCTAGTAACCATGGCAACGAACCGGGTTCGGTGAAGTGTGTGGAGAGAAATCGCACAGAGCGATGATGACGGCGGCGGGTGCAGGACAGGGTGCGGTACCCAAGGGCGCCGGCCGCGGGCTCCAGCGCCACCGGGGCTGTGGTTGGCTGTCCTTGTCCTTGGGGAAATAGTGACTTGCTCTCTTCTGGGCTGGAGACACTGGTTGTGTTGGTTCTCCTTGTGAGACTTGTCTCCTTTATTTGGGAACACAGTTTCTGAAGATGAAAGACAAAAATAGCTCTCCCCGAAGGAGAGGATGCTAAGGCACTCTGTGCTTTCAGAGACGGGCTTCTCGCTCTCAAACGTGCACCTGCAGGAAGTGCAGGCTTAGGGCCCATTCCTGTCGTTCCTCCTGACCACGGAGAAAGCCCCGCGGAAGGGGAGGGAGCGAACACCCCGCGGGCAGCCCCAAAGCGGGTCTGTGTCTCCAAAGCCTGGACAGCAGAGCGCCAGGCTCCCGCCCGCCCCAGCGCCCGCACCCTCCGCTCCCCTGATTGCTCGCAGAGCCCGGGGCAGTGGCTTAGATATTCTTTGCTGCGAACAAGGACATAATTACACTTTGGGGAAACATATTGTGAGTGATCCAGCACGCCACAGCGTGAAGGCCGCTGTAGGGTAATGTGGGAGCGCGGCGGCCCCTGGGGCTGGAGCGCGGACCTGCTAGGCTGAGACCATCCGGTTGGTGCTGCCTCCTCTGTGGGCTGCCCTCAGCTCGCCGGTTCCTCCGTGGGTGACCCAGAGGGAGTCACTTGGTCTCTTCGGGTGTCAGTTTCTTCATCTTTGCAAGAGTCAGGGTCATATCTGCGCCACCATTCCCACCGGCTTTTGTAACAGTCATGTCTGATAAGCCAAGGGAAAAGACTTCAAAACTGTGTATCCTTGCCAGATAGCATCGTCCTTTTTCTTGGCTGTAGAAGTGTCTGTTCTTAAAGGGTTCTGAGAGTTGGAATGGGCAGGCAATCAGGTCAAAGTTCTGGTAGGGCAAAGCTACAGTTCGCCCTGCTGGGTTTGCGAGATAACACGTAATGGGTGCAACACAAATCGCATGTTGCCTCAAATCCTAACGCTCCTCCTCAGGATGATCATTTCCATTTGACAAATGAGGCCCAAATTCACGGAGCTGGTGGTAGAGTCAGGATTCCAGCCCTGGTCAGTCTGATTCCGAAGCTGGATCCTAACTGCCATGGGGGGCCTGTATCCACGAACCTAGGGCAGGTTCGTGGATACAGTCTCCATTGGGTGGAGCCAAGGAAGCGGATGGTTTCCTGGGGGGTTCACAGAGTTGGGTGGGGTGTGTGTGTTCACAGAGCAGCATGGAGTGTGTGTGTGTGTGTGTGTGTGTGTGTATTCATAGAGAAGCATGGTGTGTGTGTGTGTGTGTGTGTGTATTCATAGAGAAGCATGGTGTGTGTGTGTGTGTGTGTGTGTGTGTGTATTCATAGAGAAGCATGGTGTGTGTGTGTGTGTGTGTGTGTGTGTGTGTGTGTTCATAAAGACTGGGCCACCTTCCTTCCTTATCTGGGAGTTCCCCATTTGTTCCATGCTGTCACGGCCATCTCATAGGGTCCTCATGGAAACTTCCAGGCAGGCCGGAGCAAAGCAGTCTGCCCTGGTTTCAGTGGTGGGACTGGAAGCTGGGCTGGTGGGCGTGTGAGGCCAGGGAGATGGAGGCAGGTGACTGGGTGGTCAGGCAGAGGTGCAGAGAGCACAGGTCAAAAGCCTGAGCACTGGCATGTGTGCGGGGGTGGGGAGGTGTGGGGGGCTCACCTAGTGCTGTCTAACCTACCTACGGTCGCTGGTCATCTTGACTCTTCATCCAGTCCACGGCCTGGGAGGCCTTCAGCTCTGGGGACCAGCACCCCCACCTCCCCACCCCCCAGGCAGAAGGAAAGTGAGGCCAGGCTCCCTCCCTCCTGGGTTGCTGAGCCTGGACTGCTCCTCTTATCTCTTGGGTGGGAGGAGTGGAATAAGAATTTTCCCACCATTGTTAGCCCTCGGTTACTACACTAGTCCCTCGTGACTTCCTTAAACCTGTGCACCTTTCTATTAAATTCCTTTTATTAAACTCTCCTTGGTTACACAGCCGGAGTATGCTAATGCATCCCTTCTGGGACCCTGCCTGATGTGGTAGGAGAAGGGGATTTCCCTCCCAGGAAGGTTAGGGGAAGTAAATGAGCCAGCATGTGTGCCAAACCAGGAGAGCAGGTTCAGGAGAGTGGTTCCCTTCCCCAGGGCATTTGCAGTCACCTACCCGCTCCCTCCTCCTTCCCCACCCCGCAGGGCTATAGTAGGGCCGGAAAAGGCTGGGACCAGCAGGGACCAGCAGGGACCAGCTTGGTGGTGTGCTTGGTCCAGCAGCCCAGCCTCCATCCTTTCCCAGCCTTGGCTGGTTTGCAACAGGAAACAATGCATGCTAAGTAATTTGAAGCTGGTGATTTTTTTAATGGGAAAAGGAAATCAAACATTAAGTTCTTTGAAAGCACAAATGCAGGATCAGATAAGCATATATAATGGTTAGTTGTTTATCCTAAAAGTATCGTTTAAGTCCTGGCCATAGGCAGAAGATTTAGCAATGGATAATATAGATCTGCCTCATTTTCTCCAATAGTTCCCTCTCCAGCAGAGGAAACAGTGTTAAGCAAAGGGCACTAGGCCTTCTTTTCCCTTTTATTTAAAATTGTGGCAGGAGGATAATGGTGGTGAGGGAAGTGACTTTTAATTGACCACTTAACGGGGCTCCATGGGACGCCAGGCACTGTACTAGGCATTCCATTCATATTATCCCACTTAATCTCACAACATGGGATAGGCAGACTTTTTGCACAAGAAAGCTGAAACCCAGAGATGTCCTAGGACTTACCAAGGTCAATGACCATTCCCCAAAAAAACTACAAAAACCCATTTATTGAGCACGTACTACCTGTCCCTGCTTTTTAAGACTGTACAGATAGTAGGAGAGATAGGTACATGAACGGAGACTATTCCAGCAGTGCATTGTGTGCAGTGAGCGTGGTATGTTTAAGGCATTATGGGAGCACTCAGGAGGGATCTGCAGCCCCACATGAAATGTCAGGAAAGACTTAGGGAGGGCTGGGAGGATGCGAGGCCTCAACTGATTTTTAACAGATAAATTGGTAATGGTCAGGTTGGGTAGGGTAGTAGGGGAGAAGAAGGCCTCTCAGGCAGAGGGAGTACCATAAGCAAAAACAAATGAACAAACAAAAGACGCTACAGAGAAGGGAGTGTGGACTGGGGGTTGTGGGTAGAGACCAGGTCCTGGCAGAATTCTATTTGGTTTCAAGGAATGTGGACTACCTAACCCATAGCTTACCCCCTAGGTAAAGAGCCCAAACAGGGGAGTAATATGGTTAGATCTGCATTTAGATAGATCACTCTGGGTGTTACATGGAGGACAAATTAGAGATGGACAAGAGTGGGAAAAGAGACATTTTAGGAGGCCGTCATCAAGGCAAGAAATAATAAGGCTCCAAAGGAGGTCAGAAGTCCAAATGATGGAGAGAAGGCAACTGTTTGGAGAACTACTTTTTTAAAAATCCCAGAATTTAATGACTGATTAGTATTGAGATACCTGAGTTAGGGAAGAGGGAAAGAGGGAGAATGAGAGAGAGAGACTCCCTCCTAGTCCAGAAGAAAAACAAATATGGGAGACAAGGTGGCTATTGTCTTGTCTGGACCTTTCGTATCTCTTGTTCCACTTTGTTCTGATTACAGACCCCGAGGAGTGGAGCCATGATCCGAGTTGGGTGGGTCAGATTTGCTCCCAGGAACCGAAGTCTGTGCAGTGGTCTTGTTCTTGTTACCAGACACCAGGTTGCCCAGTGATTCTCTTGATTCTAGAAACTGTCTTGTGATCCTCCCAGTTAGGTTCTTCCATGCACAGGCAAGTCTGGATCAGTCGCTGTTGCTTGCAACCAAAGAGCCCTATTGAAGAGAGGAATTCAGCCCCAAACCTGGTGGGTCTCTGGCCCATGTGACATCCATGGGAGGACCAGCACCTCCAGGAGATAGGAATCAGAGGGGAAAGGTTCGGACTGGAGTTACTGGCATGTAGATTGGGTAAATATGACCATAACTAAGAATGAATCAATGCTGAGAGGGGGCAGGGGAGAGAATGCCAGTGAGCCCCGGGCAGTGCCCAGGAGAATAAGCAAAGTCTGGCAAGAGGGAGAAACCAGAACATAAATGTTCAGAGAGAGCCCAGGACAACTAGGAGAGGCTTAATTTCATAGACAGAGTAAGAGTTTGAAGACTCAACAATAGAAGTTTTCATGTATAGCCAAGGGGTTGAGTAAACTGGGCACTGGCCCTTGGACTTGACATGGAGATTGTTGATGAGCCACAGGGTAGAATCCCTAGAAGGCTGGGCAGGAGTAGGAAGCCAGGTGACCTGAGGAGAAGGGAGGAAGACAAGGCTCTGAGAGTTTTAGGGGAGATTAGATATGAGTGAGGACAGGGTGGTGGATGGGGGCAAGGTGAAGGCAGGGTTTATTTCCGAGGTTCCAATGCTCCTCTCAGTCAAAACCTGCTTCCCTGTGCCTGAGAGAAAGGGGCTCCAGTTGGTGGAGGTAGCCCCAACAGAGCGTTCTTTGCAGGTGTGGTTTTGCCAGAGGTCCGTGCATCACTGGGGCAGAGGAGTGTTTGGAAACCTGACCACGTACGTAGCTGGCAGATATCTTGTACTTGCTTCCTGCCTGACTTTGCTCTAGACAGGTCCAAAGCCAATACAACAACTAAGGGAGGAAAAAGAGGCAAAAAAAAGAGGAAAATCTCAATCTGCAATTTTGCATTCAAACTAAAAATCTCCCTGCTCACCACCACAAAATTTGGGGGGTGGAGAGAATGCTCAAACCATGTCTGAGAAATTAGTATTAGAAGGAGAGTAACTACCCTTGTGTTCATTGAAGAGTGTGCTCCTACCAAGAAGGCATGGCTTGGCAGGTGCATTGTGCTGACTAATGCTTCAGATATATTTTTTCTTTAGATATTAACTGGCAAAGGATGAAAGGAATAGAGTCGACAAGATGTTTTAAAAATTATTTAAAAATTTCCTGAAATGGTAAAATTTGTTTATGTTCACTGAAGAAGGTTTGGAAAATCCAGAAAGACCTAAAATAGCCTGGAGTTCCACCATAGTAGTACCATCTTGAAATATTTCTTTCTAGTCTTTTATTTCTAGTAGCAGGTCTAATTTGGGTAGTTGTTTTTAGGGCCAATCTGCTAACGTCTGTTGCAAGGTTGACCTCAAGAGACCCTGTACAACAGCAGGATCCTCTCTACAGTGTGAGAGGGTTAGGGATCACGATGAAAGGTGCAGGGAAAAAAAGACTACCTGCTGGTCTAGTTTAAACATAAACATGGCATAAAACAGCAATAAAAGAAAGACTGAGTATGTTCCAGAGTTGGATCAGGAATCCAGATCTCCCAACTGGAGTGTCAGAACTCTGCCTCAGATGGAGGTCTGTCATAGCACACGTATGCCTGAGTGTAAGAAACCCAACACCCTACTTCTAATTTCCACGTTGGGGTATCACTTTCACTGTAGTTGCCATGGCAGATTGAGTTATTGTTCCCTAGTCTTTGTTCTTCCCATTATGTGACCCTTCTGGTGCCTTCTGGTAGAGTTAGAGGATAGGTCCATGCTCCCATTGTCTTTGGACTTGGCCACATGACTTGCTTTGGCTAACAGGGATTAGTGGAAGTGAGGCAAGCAGGAATCTTAAAAATGCTTTCGTGGCTTGGCTTAGTCTTTTGTATTTCTGTCACCTGCCACCAGATGAAGTGGCCTGGATAGCCTCTCCTCGCAGAATGAGGAGACACTTGGAACAGACTTGAACACAACTGGCAGCTTGGAGCTACACATATCTCACTCCTGCTACCCTAGGAAGTCAGAGCCTCCTACACACCCATAAGCAGTAAATAAATGCCGACTCTTGTAATGGGTTGAGCCTGGCATTGTTTGTTACACAGCATTTTAGTAGCAAACACCTGACTACTGTAATTGCTTGAATGTGAAGCTTCAGTCCTTTTTGACATCTGCATGTCCTTTATTTCCATAGCTATTCCTTGTCAAGCCTTCTTTAGCTCCTTTGGATTATCTTCCATATCTCTTCCCCAACTCCCTTTCCACCGCTGACATCCTTTAATGCTTAGTACCCGGATCCCTGCAATGGTTTCCTAATGAACACTTACATCTTCTCCATCCAATCTCCTGCACAGCAGTGCTAGATTCGAGAGCCTTACAAAACCCTGCACGACGGGAAACTTCTGCTCAGAAGGAGGCAAAGGCTTCTCTTTTATTCAGAGCCAAAGCCGCCAGGCAACTCAGAGCTAAATTTTGTGCACAGTTTTAATAACCAGCCCCGGCCTAGCATTCTGATACAATTCTGTCCTCTGCCTTCTCATAGCTCTTGTCTCTTACAGTTGACCCTTGAACAATGTGGGAGTTAGGTGTGCTGATCGCCCTGCACAGTTGAAACTCTGTGTGTAACTTTTGCCTCCCTAAAAACATAACTACGAAAATAGCCTATTGTTGGCCAGACGACTTGCCTATCACAAAAACAGTCGACTAACATCTATTCTGTATCTTATACGTGTTATCGACTATATTCTTACAATAAAGTAACCTAGAGAAAAAAAAACATTGTTAGGAAAATCATAAGGAAGAGAAAATACATTTGCAGTTCTGTACGTCTTCATTGAAAAAAAAATCCATATACAAGGGGAACTGTACTTCAGAACTGTGTAGTTCAGGGTCAACTGTTATTGAGCCTCATCTCACCCATGAATTAATGCACAATAATAATAATAATAATAATACTTATCCAACCCTTATTGAATTGCTTACTATATGCCAGACATCACTTTAAGTGTTTTTCATGTTGAATAGGTTAAGATTAGATTCAACCATGACTAATAAAGCTCCCCGCAGATAGTGCTTTACCCAAGACAGTTGTTTGTCACGTACAAGTGCAGAAGTAGGTGGCCAATGACTGGTATAGTGGCTTTGCTCATGAAGCCTTCAGAAACACAGGCTCCATCCAGCTCACACCTCCACTATCCTTAAGAGTGTGGTCCTCATTCTCATGTCCAACATGGCAGCCAGAAGCCAGACATCACATTCACCGTTCCAGGCAGCAGATTGGAAAAAGGGACAGAAGAGGAAAAGGGATCAAAGAGTACATACCAGCTAGCCTTTCCAGATAGCAGACCCATAATATCTGTTTATATCTCATTGGCCATAGTTACATGGCCATATACAGCTGCAAGGAAGGCTGGAAAGTATAGTCTTTATTCTGGGAGGCCATGTGTCTAGCTAGAAATTTGGAGTCATGACTGTGGAAAAAGAGGAAAAAAGAGTATGGTGGGGCAACAGTCTCTGTTTCAGATATATTCATTCCCTCACTGAATCCTCACGACAATCCTATAAGATGGAGAGTATTCTGCTTATGTTAAAGAAAGGAAAACTGAGGCATAGAAAGGGTAACTGCCTCAGCCAAGGTCACATAGCTAGGGTGAACTCAGGTGACCTGAGTTCTTCACCCTCATGACTTCTGTGGGAGTGAGGCCAGCACAGCTGACTTGTGTATTCCCTTAGTTAAGCTCCCTTCTGTGCCCTCCAGGTCCCTCCAGGGCCCAGGTTCAGGCTCTGCCTGCTCCCATTATTCCCGATCTCCTCCTGGAAATTGTCCCCCTGTGGCAGCTCTGCCTTGGCTTCCAATGCCCAAGGGGTAGAGAAACAGTCTAAGCAGCATCAGAGTACATATTCCAACTAAGCAGTTCAACATAGTGATGAAGAGCTTGGGCTCTGGAGTCCAACAGAGTAAGGTTTGAATCCTGTGTGACCTTGCTCAAGTCACTTGACCTTTCTGATCCCTCTTCTATAAATGGGAAGTAGAGAGAACCAGCCACATAGGACGCTTACAAGGGACAAATGAGATCCTGCACGAAAGTCCTCAGGCCACTGCTTGGCACATAGCAGGTACCCGGTACAAGGAAACTTCTGGGACTGTGCTGACGTCATCAATGCTCCTGCCTTCCAAACAGGAGTGCCTTAGATACACTGGGGAGGAAGGACCTCACTGGAGGCCCTTTCCAAGAGTGTCTCCCTCTGTCCTCCTAGGGATCTGCAGGGGCTGCTTGGTTACGTTCATCTATGGTTCCGACCCTTGAGACATGGCCCTGTCCAACCGTTAGGAGCCACAAGATTGGACGCCCTTGATTTGGAATACAAACTGGCCACCTAGGGAATCTGGTTAGGGGCAGAAATGCTACTATTTAACAGATGTGAAATACCATTCTTGGACAGAACACAAAGCAACAGTGCTATCTGCCAAAGGGAATGATTTTTATTGTTACACAGAACATTTCCTATCAGAGCCCACATAAATCCAGAGAAGAGTTGCATTTGCAGAACAAACAGATTACATACTTTTGATGACTGAGCAAGGGGCAGGGGCAGGGGAACACAGGCCACATTATTTTAAAATTTAGTCATGCTTTTACTGAATTTAAATGGAAACATAAATAAGGAAGGAGAGAGAAGAAAACACGTGTTCATGAACAAAATGCCTTCTCAGGAGCAGAGCCCATCGTGATGCTCATTGTTTTACCCAGAGAGAACTGGGTTCTGTTTGCTGGGCTTGGGATGCAGCAAAGCCCATGACCATGGCAAAGGCAGGGCTTCCTGGAATCTTCCTTTCTGAATCTCCAAGGCAGCCACGCTCCTGGGCTCCCCAGATCCACCCTCCCCTGCCCCCAGCTCCCTGCAGAGAGGCACACATGTGGTCAGCCAAGCTGTTTTTCTCTCTTGGTTCCTGCAGTCCCCTCTTTCTGCTCCCAACCTTACTGCTTCATGTCAGCGCTAGTGTTTAGTTCCCTGACAGTTTCCAGTCTGTCTGTCTCCTGTACCTCTTTCTTTTTTTTTCTTTTTTAAGGATTTTACTTATTTATTAGAGAGAGAGAGAGAGAGAGAGAGAGAGCTTGCAAGACAGAGCACAAGCAGGGGCAGCAGCAGAGGGAGAGGGAAGAGCAGAATCCCCGCTGAGCAGGGAGCCTGATGCAGGCTAGATCCCAGGACCTTTGGATCATGATCTGAGCTGAAGGCAGACGACGCGCTAAACAACTGAGCTGCCCAGGCGCCCCTCCTGTACCTCTTTTCTCCACCCCACCTCCTATCACACAGCCACCGGTCTGAAAGGCTGACATTTTGTACAGCTTCCCTCTCAGTGTAAATTCTTTGTATCATCTTTGACTATTTTCAGAGGTGAAGAATTCTAACTCTCAAGACAGCTTGTTCCTTCTTTTTAAGTTAAAAAAATTTTTTTCTACTAAATCCAAATCTGTGTTCTGAGTAATTTCTATTCAACTGAGAATTTATCAATCAAATCCCCCCTTTTTTTAATCAAAAAACCCCCTTTTTGTTTTTCTCCTCACATGGAATATGAGATTTGTCTTTCTCCTCGTGGTAGACTGTGAATTGCCTTCCCAGTATCTGTTTTCTCCTTCAAAAGTAATCATTTTTGCTGGGCATGGGGCTAACTAGTGAAAGACTACATTTCCCAGACTCCATTTGAGCTGGGTGTGGTCACATGACTAAGCACAGGCCAGTGTGATATGAATATAAGCAATGTAAGCAACTTCCTGGTTATATACTTAAAATAGCTGAACGCTTTGTCTTGGTCTCTATCTCCCTTCCTTCTGGCTGGCAATGGTGAGGACTGGAGTAGTCACCTTGAGCACCAAGGGGAAGCCTCCTGTTGAGAGCAGAGCGGCTAGGCTTGGATCATCTGTCTACCTTGACTGCTGAGAGAGAAATGAACTACCACTGTGGTAAAGCCTCCGCATTGTAGACTCTCTCTGGTATGGCAGCTTAGCCTGTACCTTAATATCCTCATCTCCACTTATGATAATCCTACTCATTCTGTAAGGCTTCATCCAGGCAGAAATGTGCCTTTTTCCATCCTTTGACTCTCTAAGTCCTTTGACCTACCTCCATCCTACCTTGGACTACTTTGATCTGTATGAGTCCTACTTGCTCTCTGCAGCTCAGAGAAGACAGGGGCCAAATCTTAACCATTGTTTTATATTACACAAAGCCTTACACACTGCCTTGTACCTGATTAGCTGATTGGTTCTTTTTGTTTTATTATTTTTTGTTTTTAGATTTTATTTATTTATTTGAGAGAGAGAGAGAGAGGATGAGTGGGGTGGGGAGGGGCAGAGGGAGAGAGAGAGAAGCAGACTCCTTCCTGAGCTGGGAGCCTGATACAGGGCTCAGTCCCAGGACCCTGAGATCATGACCTGAGCTGAAGGCTGGTCCTTAACTGACTGAGCCACCCAGGCGCCCCCTGATTGGCTCTTAATAAGTGACTTGAATGAATGTATAGATTATTCTAAATTGTCTATATACACAATGAATTATAATAAAAGAGCAGGTTGTCACATGTGGTTAAGTAACCATATCCCAGAACTGCTAGATGAGAGGTCATTGTCAAGCCAGAGAATGAGGTGCTAAGCTACCAGTCTTTCTCCTGTTCAGCATTGCTATTGGCAACTTTAGCCAAATGGTCAGAACACCCATTGGTCCTGTGGATAACATAATGGGAAACCAACAAACTAGATAAGAGAATCGAGAACCAAAAACATCTGTAGAGATAAGAACAATGGATGAAAATTTAACCTCCATCAATGAAGTTCTGAATATCAGTTCAAAAGTAGGCAAAAGGAAAGAACGGAAGAAAACTCATTTAATTAAAGATTATATTTTTAAAAGGCTTAAGGATTTTATTTGACTGGATGAGTCAAGGCTATGATACAATGGCCAAAAAAATGTTAGTGCAATTTTTGGCTGAATAAATTTCCTCAACCACTACCTACTCAGTGCCCCCTAAATGCTCAGTGTTGTTTGAGAGACAAGGATGAGCAAGGTGTAGGCCCTGCTTTGAAGCTTATAAAGCCGAGGCACATATTCCCCTCATAGCACAGGGCAGATGGCATTTCGTGCTACAAGAGCAAAGAGGTGGGAGCTTGGCCCAAGTGTGACCCAGAGCGAGTGGCTGAGTTTAGCCTGAGTGTGGGCTTGGGAAGAGCACGGAACAATAAGGTGTGTTGGGGGGAGGGTCCCCCTCCCCCGTAACAATCTGTAGAGGGGGAGTACTGTACTTAGTGCCAGGCTATGGAGATTGGGATTATGTGAAAAGAGGGACAACTGAAGGATTCTGCAGGGGGAAAAAAAAATCAGTGTTTTAAGAAGATTTCTTTGGAAGCAGTCTGGTGGGCAGATCAGAGTGGGGAGACACAACAGTTTAGAACCGGAGGCATCTCTTTAGAGACTGTCTTGTTGAATATCTTCACCTCATAAGAGGAGAAACTGGGGCCGAAGGTATAAATCATGTATCTAAAGCCACAGAGCTATAGCAGAGACACAGCAAAACTGCAATCCAGGGCTGGTGGCTCCTTTGTCCAGGGAGTGACAACAACAGCGATTAGACCTTGTATAGCTGTTGGAGTTTAGGAAGGCATTTCTGGAGAGACTTGGGGCAAGGAAACCAGTGAAGGGACTGGGTCCACAGTCAAGGAAAAATTTTGAGTCGTGGGAGTAGAAAGAGGGTGAGCTGTGACAGAAATTGCTTGGATGCTGGGAGTTGGGAGGGAAGGAGCAGAGCCAAAGACGGCTGAATTTGGGGGCTTGGGAGACAAGCAGGACAGCAGTGGGACTGCCGGACATTGGGAACGCAATGATGAGGAACAGGCTGCAGGAGTTCCACTTTGGGTCCCGTTTTAATAAAAGGGGCACTGACAGCTGGACTGGGACTGGGAAAGCAGGTCATAGGAAGGGGTGATGGAACTGCTTAGTCTGGAGAGACCTCCATTGTCTGCAAAGAGTGGAGCCAAGATTGGGGGAGGGATGTGTGGCTGGCTTCCCATACCCGGAGGGCTTCTCCGGGAGTCCGTGAGATTGCCTCCTACCTAGGCCGACACCCAGGGAAGGCAGCCCCATAGGAAAAGGCATGGAGAGGGCGTGGACCAGATCATCTTTGCTCTGTGAAGCAACGCTGCAGGAGGAACAAAGGTTTTGGAGTCACAGAGACCTGGGTTCTAGGCTCAGCTACGAGCTGTGTGACGTTGGGCCAGTTGCTGGACTGCTTTGTGCCTCCGTTTCCCCATGTCCACACTAAAGGAGCCAGATTGGAAGACACTGAAGCTCTGGTCGAGACACAAAATTTCTTAAAAAGAAAAGGCAGCTGATGTGCATAAAGTAAATGGGTGGAAATTTGGGGATTGTCTGATGTGGATTCGGCCCCCAACACTGTACTAACACTGGCACTTCTGCGTGAACAGCCAGCCCACTTCTGTTGCACTCCGTGATGGCGTGTAATGATGGGACGGAGCTGACATGTTCACAAGAAGCACTTTTCTCTGTGGGTAGGAGTGGGAAATAGTCCTGTTTAGCTGATATCACTAATTTTTAAAGAAAACCATCTGAGCTACAGAGAACTGAAGAGGAATGTGGGAGCTATGAGTCAACCACTGAATCTCAACTGCCTTAATTTTACATTATAAGTGACACAGTTTTAAAGTTTCTTAGATTTTATAAAACTTGTGATTTTTTCTTTAAAAGAGCTCATCCAGATACATGTCAATATGTGTTAAAAATACTGAACGTTTACTCCCCTCTTGAAGAATCCTTAAAAGAATGATTGTGCTCTTAGCTATTTTCAATATAGGATCCATTTTCTGGCAGTCTTATAAACTGAGAACTACTTTCTGTACAAACTACCTTCTTCCAACAAAAAACAGTTCTGGCTACCCTTATAGAATTTTAAAAATTCCTTTTCAAGTTATTTGGTAAGGGATAAAGTTGCCTAAAAGCATCCAGCATTTCCACTAGAAATATTCAGAAGGCTTCTGGATAAGCAATATTTATATATAGTTCCTTAAATCTTAAATATCTAATTCTTAAATAGCAGAAATGAGAGACTTGTCTCCCTTTACTGCGGTAGATGCAAAGTGACTTTACAAATTTTCAGGTAGAGAACTAAAATATAAGACCCAGAGATTACATAAGAAAGAGCCCTGCTTTACCATCCTTACCTCAAGGCAAAACAAGACCCAGAGGCAGAACCGAATTTCAAAGCCTGACACAGAGGATTGTGGAAAATAATTCTATCAAATCAAAGTTGAGGGCAATCTCGGGACTGTGGCAGGGAGAAAAGAACATTGTTAAAAATAGACACTCATTCTCTTTTAACTACGGACAGTTCTTGAACATCTTACATTCGCAACCCAGATCGGACCCAGTTTTAATTCGTTCTCTGTCACTTAACCGTTCCTAGCTCGGTTTTTGCAGCATCGAAATGAGGGTGATAGGACATCTTCTTTGCCGGCAGGGTGAGCTGCGGGTAGACAGGAGACGAGGCTCAGGAGGCGCTCTGTAAAGCTCACAGGGCTCTCCTGTCACCGGGGACCGCTGCCCTCGGGAACGCTAACACCTGGAAAGGACCAAGGACCAGTTGGCCAATAACACGCGCTGTCGGTTTCCAAACTGCAAGTGGCATTCAGCTTGAAATAGCATTATGAAGGGGAAAAAAAAAAATCTGCTCTGCCGATCAAGACAGCGAAATGCTGCCCTTTCCTGGCACAGAGCTCCTGCTTCAACTAATTAAAGTTCCATGCAGGTAGAAGAAGGATGCGCGACCCGAGATCCGCCCTGTGGACCTAAAGGATGGAATTGTCTTTTTTTTTTTTTTTTTTTTTTTTTGGTAATAGCAGCATTCTCTTTGTTTAAAAAAGACGAGTGGGGGAGGGGAACGACGTACGTGGGTTTGCTGGAACGCTCCAGAAAACTGTTCTCCGCAGCGGGAGGAAAGAAAGGGAGGGGCGCTAAGGAGAGAGCGGGCCACACGGAAAGGTACAAGCAGAGCAACCAGGAGCTGCCTGAAAAATCTTTGGTGCCAGAGGAGGCATGGGACGACAAGGACGCAGGCTGTGCGCTAGTGTGGAGGGGCACGTGGAAAACAGGTTTCTCCTTCTAGTTAGCTCTGCGGCTGGGAGCACCTTCTTCCTCCAGTTTCTGCCCATTACTTCCAGCCCAGAATTTTGCTTGTTGGTTCTTGCGTCATGATGACCTAAAGAGGTTTTCGGTCAGCTTGGATTGGGCGTCCGGGAGTGACTCTGTTCCCCTTCAAGGCCACCTCACCGCCCCCGGGGCGCGGGGTAGAAGGGCGTTCCCTCCAGCCCGACCGACGCCCTCTACAGGAAGGCCAGGGACAGCACGAGGCTTTTTGAGGGTGACTTAGATACTTGAAGCCAGATGTCGTTCTTCGCATGAGATGATGATTCCTCCCTCCCTGAGCCGCCCACTCCCCCTTCTTAAATGTGATATTTTCCAGGAATATGCTGGAGAGACTACTTGCTGTTCCCCAGTGTCTGTTCTCTTCCTCTCTTAATAGAATCTCAATTTTTGCTGGTTGCGCAAAATAAAGGCATTTCCCAGCCTTCCTTGTGGCTGGGGTGTGTGTGTGTGTAAATGCGGGGTGCAGCTTCTGGGGAGGGTATGCCCCTATGCCCGGCCTCTCCTCCCTGGCCTGAGGATGGTGACTTCAAGGAGCCATCTGGACCGGACAAGAGCCCACTTGCTGAGGATGACAGAGCAGTAAGACAAGAGGGGCTTGGGTCCGTGACACCCTGGAGTCCCCTCACTGATCCTAAGGCAGCAGACCTTCAAACTATTAGGTAAAAGAAATAAGCTTCGATCTCGTTTACGTCTTTGATACTGTAGGTCTCTGTTAGATCCAGTTCACCAGTAGCCCCCCAAACCCGCTGTTGGACTCGACTGTACCTCCGTACTCTGATGGGTACTCAGAGAATTCATTTAACTTTGTCTCCATCTGAGGGAAAGGCATTTATGAAGGACCCAGCAGCTCTTCAATAAATCTGTGTTCTTCAAAAATATTCCAGGAAATTTATGTGATGGGAAAATAGGGTTACTTAGTAGAGATAAAAATGTTGTTGTTGGGGTGCCTGGGTGGCTCACTGGGTTAAAGATTCTGCTTTCAGCTCAGGTCTGCTCAGTGGAGAGCCTGCTTCCCCCTCCCCTTTTCTCTCTGCCTACTTGTGATCTCTGTCAAATAAATAAAAAAATTTTAAAAAAAGGTTGCTGTTGTTGTTTTAACAGGAGATTCTTTGGAAAGCAAACATTTCCAGAATACAGTCTTCATCGAAGTCTGCAGGGTATGCTCAGAGCCTGTGCGGTCGTTAGGAGGAGGTGAGCTTGTGCAGAGAACGCAGAGGCACAGTGCACGACAGCAGGCTGAGCCCTGGGGATAAACCCCGTTTGGCTCCTGCTTGGACAGTTCTCTGTTATCTGTGCGAACACTGAGCACAAGTCAGTCACCAGGGTTGAAGCTGAACAATGACTGGGGTGGGACTAAGAGCCCAATAAGTCAAAGTCTGTTACGTATACTGCACAGCCTTACAGGGAGAGGGGGAGGTTTTCGAGGCATAATGTGGAGGAATGCATGTTGGGCTATTCCAAGCGTGGCGGAGAGACATAATAAATACATTTTCCACAGGAACCTATATAGTGTTCTCTTTTAACCATAGTTGTTTCATCCTAATTCTGAAGACACGATCTCTGATGAAGAGGAATATATATATATATTATACATACATATGTGTATTATATATATATTCCTTGGTTAGAGTATAACATGATTTTGGATAAAATTCTTTACATAAATTCATTTTCATAATAGAAAGTTTCACAACCATAACTTTCAAAGAATCTTAGTACGAGAAAGATGAGAGATCCCTTTGGATGTGTTCAAGCAGCTGTAAATTCACATAGATTGTGAATCTTGTCAGATGTAGAGATGACCTCCACCTCCAGCACCCCCTGATCTACCCAATGGTCTACTCTTCCTACTGATTCCTTTTTGAAGTCACGCAAATTGTCTTTTTAATTAAGTGTGCTATAATTTTTCCAGGAAACAGATTCAATCTTACCGGCTTGTATTGTCCATGAGTCACCTTTTGGACAATTGGGTTGACATTTCCTTGATTGCTGTCTTTTGGCTCTCTCCTTTCTCATTCGCTGTAAGAACTTACAGCTGCTCAGTTATATCAGGTTTCTGATACAAATCTTTGCAGTGCCCTGAAAGCAAGTTTTTAGGGCCAAGAGACACAGATCTATTTTGTACAGCTACCTATATAGAGTGTCCTTTTTTAGCCAGATTGGTTTCATCCTTTCCAAGAGCTATCTTTGATGGAGAGGAAATAAAAAGGAGTTATTTGTTGATTTAAAGGTATCATGAAGAATGGAGCCTTTGAAGAAGTGTTGTACTTTTCTAATGTTTAAACATGGGTGGTTCTCCACCCTGGCCTTACATCAGAACCACTTATAAAGATTAAAGCAAATCAAAACAGAAAAAAAAAAAAAAAAGGCCTGGGTCCTACCCCAGACATCCTGACTTACTTGGTCTGGGGTGGGGCCTGTGCATTTGTATTATTCTAATGTGTTGAATTGAGGATCACTGCAGATCTACCCATTAGAAAAGTTATGACTTTCTTTTTTAAGGTTCTGTTCCATAGGAAATCGTGTCTGCTGTCCCATCAGTTAAGTCGCAGCACAGCTGTGGTGGACAAAAAGAAATATTCAGGCTGTAAGCCACATATTCATGGGGGCCTTGAGCAAGAAGAGGTGGGGGCAGTCGACGTAGCTCCGTGGTTCAGAAGCTCTATTTTTGGATAGAATCATCTGAGAACCACGTTTGAAGTACAGATTTCTGGAGCTCCATCCACCCTGAGGGATTCTGAATTGGCTGGGGACAGAAGGCAGGTGGGGACGACCAGGAATCTGCATTTGTTACCCACAGGCCGAGCAATGCTGATGCTACCGCCTTAACCAGTGGCCCTCGCTGTCTTAGAACAGGCATGGAACATGGCTTAATACAGTCAGAGCAGAACTTTTCAGTGTTAGATGTGACCCTGAGAGGCCAGCGATGGCTTGGAGCTCAGCAGATCCAAAAGGAAAAGCCTGATCCTGGACTATAGAAACAGATACGGACAAGGCCAATTTTTCTGGAAGGTCCCCAACATTTCCAGGTTGTTTCTTTGCCAATCCCTCCACAGTGGTGTCCTGCAATGTCTTGGCAGCTGTTGTCTTTACATCATCATTTTTCTTTTTAAAAAATTTATTTAAATTCAACTAACATAGAGTGTATTATTAGTTTCAGAGGTAGAGTTCAGTGATTCATCATTCTTATATAACACCCAGTGCTCATCACATCACGTGCCCTCCTTTATGTCCATCACCCAGTTACCCCTCTCCCCTCCAGCCAGCCCTAGTTTGTTTCCTATGATCAAGAGTCTCTTATGGTTTGACTCCCTTGCTGATTTCATCTTGTGTTATTTTTTATGCTCTTCCCCTATGATCCTGTTTTGTTTTTTAAATTCTTCATGAATGAGATCAAATGATAATTGTCTTTCTCTGATTGACTTATTTCACTTAGCATAATCCCCTCTGGTCTCACCCAGTCATTGCAAAAGGCAAGATTTCATTCTTTTTGTTGGCTGAGTAGTATTCCATCGTGTAGATTAACCATTCATCTGGCAGACATCTGGACTCTTTCCATAGTTTATGCCCCTCCTTTCTTTACCTTTGCTCTCCAAACACAATTTCTAAGTATTGACTAGCCCTAGTTGGAAAGCCTCAGCTTCCCTGGCTCCCATCTTCCTATAGGTTCCAGTTTTTATTAGTGTCTCCCAGTCGGGAGAGAGCTCCATCACTGGTCCAGGGCCTCTGAGTACCCCAGTGACTTCATTCTCATGTCAGTCATGTGACCATGTGACCCAACTGCCTTTGGAAGGCTCTGTCTCTCTTACACCATGGTGCCTTCTAGTTTCTGGTCATGAGATCCTACCTGGGGTCTTCTAAACTTTTTGCAGTGTGCACTTCATTCAAGCTAAGCCTCCCAGAGGCCAGAGCTGGACTCCATCCTGTCTAGGAGCCAAGTTGTCTGCTTATCCAGGCTCTTCCTGCTAACATCTGGGCATGGCTTTTTCTCTTCTTGTTTTCCCACCACTCGCCCACTGTCAGCCTGAATACCTTTCAACATGGAACTCCAAACTCTGTAAGGAGACATTTTTTCCTTCTAGGAGAGAAGTGTATCTAAATAGTCTACTGTCATTTTTCATTCATCATCTCAGAGATGAAATTATCAACACATCAAACATTTACCAAATGCACTCTTCTAGCAGAGCATTCTAGTAAAGGCTCAGAGAACTGAAACACACTTGTTTCAACCACATCTTGCCTCTTTCTGGAATCAGGATTAGGAAACCATGGCCTACAGATGCTAGTGGCCTGTGGTCTCCAAGTACTTACAAGCTCCACAGGGAAATCACTTCTGATCACTTACTTCACTTCTAATTTTTGGACATACACACTCCTCTGACACCCCTTATCTTAGGGCTTTCATATTCCAGTCCTTAGCCCTGTTTCTGGGGTACCTGGTAAATTCCAGAGGCTAACATCTCAAATTCTCTTTCCCTGATACAGTCTCCTAACTTGAAGTCCCATATATTATTCCTTATTTCCCATTTTTCCAGGAAAATTAAGGGATTCTCCAATTGTTCTACGTCTGTGTCACACATTATTTTCTTACAAATACCACGAATCCTAAGGTTTATGGTTTCACCTGAACCATTCATTTTCTTGCTCTCAAACTGCAGCGTAGACTTCTTGGGGAAATTATCCAATCTTTGACAAGCATGTTTTCCCAGGTCTTCTTAGGTGAACTTTGGCTCTTGCTAGAAGTCCACTGTTCTGGCATGGCAGTTGTTCCCCAGGTCATCTGCTTGCCAGAGACGATCAAGAGTTTGGGAAACCCTTTCAAAAGAAATGGCAAGAGAGGGTTTTTGGCTCACGACCTTTTGCGCTGTGGGTAGCCAGCTACCTCGATCGGCAGTGTATGGCACAGCTGGGTCTCAGAGGACCTTGTTCCTTGTTTCAGGGTCTGTTTTAATGTTCCCAAAGCCCAAAGGCTGGACCTGGCCCTTCCTCTAGTTGCTGCTCTCATTTGCTGAGGAAAGAGTGTGCTTCTCCCTCTTGCTGTTACAAGTCTTTATTGAAGTCCTCTAAGGCTGGCCTGGCTTAAGTCCCCACTTAGCACCCACAGAGGAGCTCGCTTCATCACATCAGAGCCAGGTCGGAGACATGGGACTGATACCACTCAGGACCCCCTCCAAGGACACCCACCTGCTCCCAGTCACTCCTGACTGTCCTGAGCCCGCAGGTGTCCGTGCCACCCCGGCCGTCTCTATCCAATGGCTAGGGGCAGGTTCTGCCCTTCCTTTTTGAAAATCTAATCTCAGCAAAGTGGGATGCGGACTATTAGTCCCAGTGTTCTTTTCACAGCTCATTCTGTTTTATTTAAGGATTTCATTTTTAAGTCACCTCTACAGCCAACATGGGGCTTGGACTCACAACCCCAAGAACAAGAGTCACATGCTCCACCAGCTGAGCCAGCCAAGAGCCCCGAGCTTGTTCCATTTTAAAACAAACAAATATTTAAGATTCCTGGGACTCCATATCCTCCTCCAGTGATTAGCCCATCTCTCAGTTCCCTTCACTAAAGAACTCTTGAAATGGCCGCTCTATCCCTGCTGTTTTTACCCTTCTTCTTTAGCCCATTTTTTGGCTTCCATTGGCACCACTAACTTGAAGGTGATCTTGATAAGATCGCCAATGCACCCACATGCTGCCAAGATTTGGCTACTGTCCTCTTACAGGCCCTTCTCTCTGAGACCCTTACCGGTAAGCACCCCCTCCCCAAAGCACCCTCCTCTGAGCTGCTTGACTCCCTCCTCCCCTGGTTCTTCTCTCCTTTCCAGACTCCTTTTCCACTACTTCATCTGAATGTTAGACATCTTGAGGCTCCTCTCTTTTCTAAGGGATCTCACCCCAGTCTTACAGTTTTAAATAACTTCTTCAGGTTGACAACTGTTTGTATCTCCAGCCTAACCTCTCCCCAAGAATCATTTCTGCACCTGGACACATGTGCTCCAAGTACGACGTACATGGCATTGCCAGTTGGCTGATGGGCATCCAAACCTGTCCAGAGGTGAGGTCTTAACTTCCTGGCATGCTCATCCTCCAATTCGTCCCTGACCTGCTTCCCTATTAGATCAGTTTATGGCATCACTATCTGGCTGACGAAGCCAGAAACCTGACAGCTTTGATTCTTCCTTTTCTTTCATGCACAGAGAAGTCATCAGAAAGCCCAGTCAATTCTAAGATAACTTTTAAAACAGTCCACTTGTCTACTGACACCACCCAGGTTCAAGTCTCTACTGCCATTACGGAGATTGCTGTTAGTCTCCTAATTCATCTCCCAATTTGTCTCCCACTACCATGCTTGCTACCTTCCAGATGATTCTCCACACAGCAGGAAGGGTGCACCTTACAAAATCTAAATCAGGTGGCATCCCTCCCCTGCTCAGAACATCTCCAGTTCTTCCCACTACATTTGAACGAAAGTCCAAAAGCATCACCACAGCTGACAAGGCCTTGCATTTTCTGGCTCCTGCTCACCTCCAAACCTCACCCCCTGCCACCCCGCTCCTAATGCTCTCTGCACTCCAGCATGCAGGCCCTTTCCATTCCCACAGCAGGCTAAGTTCTTTCCTGCCTCGGGGCCTCTCTACTTGCTGTTTCCTCAGCAAGGCCCAGGTCACCTGGCCTCCAGAGAGAAATCTGATAGCCACCCTCTCTGGAGAAGGACACTGCCATGGTACTTTCACAGTGCCCTACCCTGGTAAAAGAACCCTTCTACCAACCCCGCTTAGGGCTGCACCCCCAATGCCTGACCTAGGTAATCAGTACCGAATGATGGTCTAGAGGTGGGTCTGTGGGCCTACAGATTGCTAAGGACCCACCACCACGTGCCACAGCTCCCCAAGAGTGTGGTTTAGGATCTGTCCCCTCCATGAAGGGGTGCTGCATCCCTCCCCAAGACCATGAAAACCTGGTGGAAAGCCCCAGCTGTGGCCCCTCTGGATCCAGCAGTCTTCCTGCTGAGGCCAGCCTCCTCCTGCCAGGCCCTGCACTGGGCTCCTCTGCTGGGTGACTTCTGCTTGGGGACAATCCACAGGCCGGGCAGCTTTCAGAACTGGGCTGCAGTCTGCCACTTCTTCCCAGTTCTTCTGTTCTTAGCCTTCCTCCCTCACAGCTATGAGAACTGTGAGGTGCTCTGGAGGCTTGCCAGGCCTATTCCCACCCTCTCCCTTTATCCTTCACAGTCATGTCCCCTTATCTGTCACACTTCCAGTCCCGGCTGGGCATCAGTTTCCCAGGGGCCCCTTTAGATCCTTGAATATTGATACAACAAGCCATGGTCCAGAAAAACAAGCTCTTGTTTGATACTGTGTATTAAGCCAACTGCTCCCTTCCCATACCTCTTCCAGGCACGACCTTCAACTCTGCGAGACTGAAGTTCTCTGCCTGAGAAACTTCTGCTTTACCATCAGAGGCTCCAGATCACGAGAGATACATCCCAGACTTCATCTAACATTATTTGTTCCCACCGGAGCGAGCAGGCAAGGCAACCACTGGCAGACATGGCCAGTTCTGCACAACTTGGGCTCGTGCTCCCGAAAGGCAGGTTCAAGTTCCTACTTAGCCATCTGGAAATCCCTCAGTAAGGTACATCACCAGGTACTGCCACTTGTTTGGTACTACTGACATTATCTTCGTCGCTCCTGGTGACTAGAAGCATTCACGAAGCTCATTCTCTTGAGAGGGAAAACCACATTTGATTTTGCAACTTGTGTATGTGGCACCTTTTCACAAGGTGAAATCAGTACTCAGTCCTGCTTCTGTGTGAGCCCCATGAACACCAATTGTCTTTGCTTTATCCACTACTGTATCCCATAAAGGCGCTCAGTAACTGAGCACATTGTCCTACAGCTGCTTTCACATTTTCTGGAACTCAGAATAATCAAGTGCCCTTCCCAAAATCACAGTCCTTTCCAACAATTCAGATACCAAATATTCAAGCAGTTTATCTGCCTGGGTCAGAAAATTAGATTGCTTATTGTGTGTGATTAACACTTATTGAATACTCTAAGCACTTAATGCTTATATCACATTTAAGAGGTAATGAACTCTTATTATCATCTCTACTTTAATCAATGACAGAATAGGTCTGGCTCAGTTAGGTGACCTCCCTGAAGTCACACAGGTAAAAGGCAGGGCTGAAACTCAAACACAGGTGAGTTCAGAGCTCATGTTCTAGATGCTTGCACCATACTGCTTCATCCCAAATGATAATCACTCCCTTCAAAACAATCAGAACTTTAAAAGAAATGGATGGTTAGATCTCTAGGAAACTAAGGAAAGGTCAATAAAACATCTGGTAGGAGCAGTAAATCACAGAGCAGAATGACATTGTGCCTTTCCTTAGAAGAAAAGTAAATGGATGTCAGCATTCATACAGCGACTTGGTAAGATCAACATGGATAGTGACCCCCTCGTTGACAGTATCTTGCAGACACTAATGCTTAATGACCCAAGGTACCCACATCAAGATCCAATGATGAATGGACAGAATGGGGCAGTGTCCTCTCAGGCTGCAAGAAAAGAAAATTTGAGTATATGAGAAAGAGAAAAGGAATGTAGGATAATACAGAAGAGTGAAGGGAGTTAAGCAGGCATGTGATTTTTTCCTGAGGTTTGGCATTCCCAGTTCTGCATTTGACCATTTAAGTCCTACATCACATTTCCTGTGTTCAGTATTAAGGAAAAAATTGCCAAATGTTGATTTTGGATTTATCACTGCTGTGTCATTCAGCTCTTGTTGACGTAGCGATGAACATTCAGAATACAGCACCCATAGCTAGCAGGGCACGGGCTAATCAGACTGGATCCTGGGCCACAGTGCTGGTGCGGGGTCCAGAGAACCCCTATTCTGTCATCTCTTTTGTTGCTGGATCATGAGGAGGTTATGGAAAACAGAGGGGCAGGGTGGCTGAGGAGTGGGCCCCATCTGGAACAGTCAATGGGTTATTCTCTATGGGGCAGAAGTATTTCAATATGGTCACCTGCAGTGCCACACAGGCTGGGCAGCTACTGATCAGCTTTGCATACAGGTTAATTGGGCACTAATTTCAACGCTTTTAAGTGAAATGTTTGACACTCAACTTTTTATTTTACCTTAGATAAAATTACTTTCATGAACAACGAGCTTAGAATAAGAGAGGCAATCCTCTGTATTTTGACCTAAGTATCACTTAATTGTCTTGGTGCCTTAAAACCATTTTCTTTGAAACTCAAATTTTTTCCTTGTCAGCTGTCTTTCCCCAGGGATCTGATGAGAGTTACAACAATCCCTCGACAGGTAGATTGACTCTTGTGGGCCTGTAGTTAGACTTTTAAAAACAGAACAAGAAAATACTAGGAAACCACAAGTTCCTTGCTCATGCAATCCAACATTCTTCATGGAAGTGGGTCTGGAGTTGAGCTGCGAGGTCGAGCCGCAGGCCTCCCTCACGGGGCAGTGTACACCAGCAGGCTGTGGCATTTCCCTGAAGCGGCAGGTTCTTTAATTAGAGCCTTTCACTACACAAGCCAATTAAAATCTGGTTTTATATTAAGTTGGAGAGTTTCAGAGTTAGAGCTTTTAAGGTGCTTTAAGTCACAGAGGCCCTGTTGAGGGTCAGCACAGGACAGCACAACCTGTTGACAGGTTGACCACTGGTCATAGGAATTTTCCTCTTTAGACAATGCAAACAAACCACTCAAAAATAGTGGCATTTTCACTTTGGAAACCAAAACCCAAACTAACCAGTCCACCAGTCAACAAATCAAAACCAAAACAAAAGGAAAAAGCCTCACAGTATGAACGGAAAAAAAGGGGGCTTTTACTTATTTTCTATGTCTCTATTGCTTGAAATAATTACCACAAAGCACAAAGTATTTTTAAAATCAAAGACTAATTACCCCAACAAGACTAATGGAGAACAAGATAAATGAAGAAAAGCTCCAAAGCATTTAAGAGTTAAGGTATTTCCCGTTGCTGGTCATTCAGAATATTTTGGTCCAGCAATGAATTTGCACCCTCTTTTCCAGGGAGTGCTACCTCTCAGATGGCCAAGAAGAGCCATGCTTTAGGGTTTTCATTTCTACTGTGTAAAAGCTGGAGGTCATCCTCGTTTTAGAGAGAACAATGAGATTCAGAGACATGCAATGAGTTGACTACCCAGAGCCCCTCAGATTCTACACGGCAGGGATGATAGATTCAGATCGACCTTAACCTGGCAGCAAAGCCCAGGCTCTCTCTCCTGCATCCGTGATCCTACCCGGGCCTCCTCCTGCTGTAAGGCATGCGCTGCTTCCCGTTCTGTCCAGGACACATAGGCACGTGTAGGGTCACAGAGGGGCTTCTCTACCAGCTGCCCATAATTCGAGTTCCTGCTCTCCCTCTGGAGAATGCACACCAGAATGCTGCTGAGTGGTGTTCTTGCAGGCACCGTCTCAAATCCATTCTAATTCCTCCGTCTACAAACTCTGGCACTCTACAGTCATCATTAGCTAACACCTTGCCTTGCTAGAAGCCACACGCCCGAGCCCCCGGCACGCCACCTTGGAGAACCACCCCACACTACACCCCAAAGACTTTCAGACATTACAGGAGCACTTTAACACACATTTTTAAACAATCTTCCTTGCAGTGTTACCGAGAGCTTTGGAATGGCCCCTCTGCCATTTCCTCACGAAAGACATGTGGGGACACGTGGCCTCACGGCCCGTGTCAAAGAACAGCTAGTGTGAAAGCTGGTGTTTGAATATACCTCTCACTCAGAAATGGCTTCTAGAAAAAAAAATTTTTTTTGAGAAGATAACCACTATTACATTTGATTTAAAAGACTAAAATAAATGTCAGAGTTTAAACGATTGGCCAGAAGGGATATCATAATGTCAGTATATTCCCACTCAACTGAGAGTAAATGAGTCACTTGGTATGCTCTATTTTCACGCTACCAACAATGGTTAGTCAGTGTTACATCACTGAGGGCTACAACACTGAAAGCGCAGGTTAAGACGCTATATTTCAATATGGCATATTTGTTTCTAATTATTTTACCCCAACATTTAAAATAGAGATTAAGTCAGTTGTGTCTAAAAAGCGGACCACCTCAGAGCACATGTTAAACTTGTGTGCTTGTGCCCAGCTACACATGGGCCCCCCGGCCGTCAGCGCTCTGGCCTCTCAGAGGGAAGTCTGATTTAGGCCTGGACATGAGCCGTCTGACACAATCTCGGCTTCTCAAGTCAGTGGTCCACATCTGCTCCTTCCTTGCTACCCAGTTTCCAACCCTTCTATTTTCCCGAAACCACACTCCCTTGACCTCAGAGCAGCGTGTGGGATGCTGACCACTGCAATTCAGAAATGTGTCTGACCCACAGACTGGCACACAGCAGGCAGCAGTGAATGAACGGTAACTCACACCCATGGCTACCCAGTCTTTGCTCACTCTCCTCACAGGTCTCCTGGAGCCCATACTACCCTGCTACTCTCCACAGTCCTGTCAACTGCTCTTTTAGTTACCGTTCCCAGCTCTCCTTCTCTACCCATCTTCTGAATGTGAGGGCTTCCCAAAGTTTTATATGCCACTTTTTCTTCTTTTGGCTATATATTGCCTTGGAAATAATCACCACTGGAGTGCCTGGGTAGCTCAATTGGTTAACTGGCTGCTGGGTCATGATCCCAGGGTCCTGGGATGGAGCCCCACACTCCCTGCTCAGCGGAGAGCCTGCTTCTCCCTCTCCCTCCCAATCTGCCTATTTGTACATACACACACCTTCTCTGTCAAATAAATACATAAATAAATCTTAAAAAAAGAAAAAGAATCCCCATGTCTACAGTTTTACAGATCGCCATTATGCACATTAAGGAAAATCTCTCTTTAGACCTAAGTCCCAGCGTCATATTCCAAACTAAATGGGGTAACTATGCTGCCCTGTGCCCTTTACCAAAAATGTTGCCACACTGACTTTATCTTTACCAGCTGGCTTTTTCAAGGGCATACTGTGTCTTATATTTTTATAGGCTTTGCATAACGTTTTATATGCAGTGTGGACCCTATACATATTTCAATTGCTTTTATTGATTTATAGATCTATGCATCCTAAATTGCTAGAATCTCTTCAGCTTAAAAACAAATAGGAAACCAAGGTTCTAAGTTCTATGCCAAAGAACAATGCTTTCTCAAGTGAGGTGTGTGTGTTCTGAGTGTTTATACACAACGATTTATTGGACTGTGAAAAGAAAATATTAGAATGTTTTTTCATCTCATCCTAATTTCTAATTTAAGGTCTACTTTTGTGATGGCTTAGAGTTATAAGGAACACATATGTATATCATCTATAAAGACATTAGTAGTATATAGTCAAGAATTTCTTTACTCACAGAATTTTATAACTTAAGTGTGGAGTCCACTGACAAGAAGAACAGTTCTGACCTGAACTGTATCTATTAATATGGTATACAATACCATTCACCAGGTGACAAAAAGGAGCATTTCTAAACTAAATTTGACATCATAGAGCCTATTAAAATACTGAACACAAACATACCCTATAGTTGGATGTACATCTCAAGTCCAAATGTGATAAAGATAACACCTATCCTGACTCCCCATATAAAACATACAGATATCTTTATTTGTCCTCATCTTTTTCAGATCAAATAGTTTTTATGCAAAAATAAGTCAATGTAAGAGTTCTTCCCACTACTTTTTTCTATTTCCCTCTTGATAAATCTCAAAATACAGAACTGTCCAATACATCCCGCACGGTGAATTACTTGGTATCACTGGATTACTGGATGAGAAGGAATCTTAGAACTGATCTACTCTACCTCCCTCCACATGCTAGAAGACCCCACTGCACTGTCCCAGGCATGACCAGACAACTGCCTTGCTAAGAACTTGAAGGCTCCTGGATACATCCAGGCATTATTTTTTCCCCCATGATCTTTTAGATGTGTTCTCTAGAACAAAGAGCAACTCTCCAAGTGTCTCCCTTGGAACCACAGTTTAAAGTCTACTCACCATCCCAGACCTCTTCCCCCATGGAATGGAATCTAACCAAGTACTATTTCACTTAAAAACAACAAAATCAAAGACACAAAGAATCAAACCCCAATTTTACACAAAAACTGGCTATCAATGAATAAAGAAGACTTTGTGTGATTATGTGTGTTCTCCTAAACGAAGGCTGCATTCCCCCTTCCCTTTTTTTTTTTAAAGTAGGCTCCATGCCCAGCATGGAATCCAATGCAGGTTTCAAACTCAAGACCATAAGATCTAAGATCAAGACCCGAGCCAAAATCAAGAGTTGGATGCTTAACTAAGCCACCCAGGTGCCCCAGCATTCCCACCTCTTAAAGCAGAGAAATTACACTGGACTCATAATAAGCCTGTAACAAACTAACACATTGGCTCTCACATTTAAAAAAAAAAAAAAAAAAGCAATGATAGATTGATTCCTATCCACATTTTGGACTTGTACAATGCACTTTTTATTAATCCTAACTGGATTAACATTTATTCCATTTAAACTAAAATCTTGTTGGTTTCACTTTAGTGTTTCAGCCTAAAATCTTTCTGAACTGTAACTGTCTATTAGCTTCCCTCCATACTTTTTGCCACCTGGAAACTGCAAACTGCTAACACACACACACACACACACACACACACACACACACTTTAACCAAACAATACAGAGCTTTAAGGAACACACACACACACACACACACACACACTTTAACCAAACAATACAGAGCTTTAAGGAAGTTGATAGGCTGCAAACTGCTAACACACACACACACTTTAACCAAACAATACAGAGCTTTAAGGAAGTTGATAGGCTGACAACATCTATTAAATGTGTCAGAAGTTCAAAATCAGTTTAAGTCCACTCACTATTACATTACTCTGCCTTGCTGAAATTAAGATGTACTATCAAGCTATCCCTTGACTTCATGTTTCATGTGCATTTCAAGAAAGAAAACTACTTTGAAAACTATAAAGTATCCTACATGTACGGCACTGCCTGTAGCGGGCACTGGGTATGACTCTGGTAATCCAAAAGGGTAAATCCAAAAGTTTCTAAAAGTAATCCACAAAAGCAACAAGAATGGTACTGTACAATTTAGGGAATGCTCCAATTAAAGATCATGAATAGCTGCATGCTCCATTGTAAGCATTCAAGCAGGCAGAGACACAAGACAACTCCTGGCACCTAAGGACCCTATGTAAGAACGGCATACGGGACTCTGGAGAGAGAGAAGGCTATTCCAGGTGCCTGAGAGCTAGGGACAGTGATCTGGGGAGACTGGAGAGCATCAGGAAAACGGTACAGATAGGCCTGTAAGGAACAGAAGAGAGGAAAAGAGGGCCCCCTAGTTAAGAGGCAGAAAAACTGCGCGGAGGCAAGAAAGGGGTAGTGCGACTGACTCCAGGAACAGTGTGGGCTCAGCCAGGGCAGCAGAAGGGGCCGGTCGCCAGCACACACAGGGGCCAGACTGCAAAGTACTCACCGGTCCCGGCCCCAGAGACTGTTCATCTGGTGGGAGCACCTGACAGTTTCAGAGGTGGGGCTGAACTGTGCTTCTAGAGGATTTCTTATTGCAGGGAAAAAAACACGGTTGGGGGAAGAGACTAGCAAACTACACACAGTCAGTCCTGCTGAGGAAAAGGGAATTCACAGTTAAAAGCTAATGCATGTGTTTACCTAGATACCAAGAGCAAATTTACAATTCTGTCTTTTCCTTAATATCCTCTTTTGTGCCTTATGAAAATCAAGACACAAATTACCTATCTCTATCTTTTGGAACAGCTTCTCATCTGTAATACTTTCCTAGAATGACAGTGCTTCACACTTAACGTCAACTTCTGCAAATTCCTATAGCCTTCCTAGCTGTAACTGACCAAGGCCAAGTGAAAACCCAATGAAATCATGTCCCCCACTCAGTACTCTATCATACTGGGTTTGTTTCATCTTTACGGCGAGGCTTTTACAAACATGTAGCACCTAAACAGCCGTTGCTGAGGCGATGCTCTCTGACACCCAATTCCTTATTCTTGCTGCTTAACTGAAAACAAGCATGTTATTTTTCTGTACTATTTTTCAGAATGTTAGAAACGTTTCAGAAAAAAAATCAGCACTTGAGTTGAGCCCTGAAGAATGGGTAGCATTTCCACAGGAAGAGACTGGGGGTTAGACAGGGAAGAGGAAGCTATTTCAGTAAGTAAACACACAAGCAGAAACAGAAGAAAGTAAGAAGGGTGTATGTGAGACACATTATGTATTAGTGTTCGGTAGGAGGAGGAGGAAGAGGAAGAGAGTAGGAAGAGAGCTAAGCTCTGGAGCACCAACGGACTGCATAGGTATTTAGACCATTATGTCATTTTTTCCTTAAATTTGAACAATCCTTTGAGGGAGGGATTAGTGTCTGTGTTTCATAATGGGACAGAAGGTACTGTAGCTCAGAGGGTGAAGTAACCTGTCCACATTCACTCAGCTAGGAAAAAGCAGAGCTGAATCTGAACTTCAATGCTGCCATTTTTCTTACTAGTCATTCAACCACAGCCTTAAATGTTTTACAACCTCTTACCCTAGTTAAGAAACTCTGTTCCTATTAGAGATATTCCTGGCTTTTCAAAACAAGGCTTAAATACAGTCTATTTTGTTATGAAAATCCATACACAGAAATATTAAATAACAGAACTTAACAAAATGCAGATCAGAAATAAAATCTAGAGGGGCACCTGGGTGGCTCAGCCAGTTAAGCATCTGCCTTCAGCATGTCAGCTTTCTGCTCAGCAGGGTATCTGCTTCTCTCTCTCTCTCTCACAATAAATAAAATCTTAAAAAAAAAAATCTAGAAACATGAAAGATTATTTTGTTACTGTAACTTGCTAAGCTGGCCTAATAAAAACTTAATAAAACATTAAAAAACCCAGCTATATAGCAAACCTACTGGATAGATCAAACAGCCACAAAAATGGCTTACACAAAATTTCTGACATGAAAAGCCCCTACTTGTTATAATGTTAAGTGAAATGGAAAACATAATGTATATAAAGTGACTACATAAATTCCAACCTTACTGTATTCTTCAAATTTCTATATACAACAAAAATATTATTACTTTTGTAATTAAGTAGAACACATTGCAGTCTGGGACCATTTAGTGTCAAGCAAACATCCCAAAACATAGCCCTTTGGGTCTTACCATTATCACTGCATGTAGCGGAGCAAAATTCTTGCCTATAAATCTGCATTTATGACCTTGAATAATCAAAAGTTAACTTACGGACAAGTATACTGTTAAAAAAACAAGGAAAGTACAAAAGGTAGTAAAAAGATCTCTATCAAAAAAGTACCAAGAGAAGATGGCTGGGTAGCTCAGTCAGTTAAGCATCTGCCTTCAGCTCAGGTCACGATCCCAGGGTCTTCAGATCGAGCCCTGCATTGAGCTCCTTGCTCAGGGGGAGCCTGCTTCTCCCTCTGTCTGCTGCTCCCCTGCTTGTATCCTTTCTCCAACAAATAAATGAATAAAAATCTTTAAAAAAAGGGGGGGGCGGGGGACTGCCTGTGTGGCTCAGTCAGTTAAGTGTCTCGCTTCTCTCAGGTCATGATCCTAGGATGGAGGGATCAATCCCCACACTGGGCTTCCTACTCAGCTGTACTCCATGGAGAGCCTGCTTCTTCTCCCCCTGCCCCTCCCCTTCACTTGTGCTCTTCCACTTGCTTGCTCTCGGTCTATCTCGAATAAATAAAATCTTGGGACACCTTGGTAGCTCAGTCGGTTAAGCGTCTACCTTTGGCACAGGTCATGGTCCCAAGGTCCTGGGACTGAGTCCCCCATCTGGCTCCTTGCTCAACGGGGAGCCTGCTTCTCCCTCTGCCTGCTACTCCCCCTGTTTCAGTATACTCTTCTTTTCTCTGACAAAATATTTTTTAAAAAATTGGTTTAGCCTTTAAAAAAATAGGTTATTTCTTGGGGCACCTGGGTGGCTCAGTGGGTTAAAGCCTCTGCCTTTGGCTCAGGTCATGATCCCAGGGTCCTGGAATCGAGCCCCACATCAGGCTCTCTGCTCAGCAAGGAGCCTGCTTCCCCCTCCCTCTGCCTGCCTCTTTGCCTACTTGTGATCTGTCAAATAAATAAAATCTTTAAAAAAAAATAAGTATTTCTTTAAAAAAGTACCAACAAGATTATTTCACTAGTAATTATTTATCTTCCTACCACCACGTCATTCTCCCACCCCAAAAATACTGGGAGTAATTTGAACAGGTTATTGCAGTGTGCATGCATTACACAATCCGGTTCCATTCTAATAATTGCTTCCCATTCTCATCTAGGGTCTCAAAGGCTCTTTCACAAGCCTTATGCTCTGGCTGGCCCACTCACTTTCTCTCAAAGAAACTTAATGTGCTTCATTGAGCTTTTGTTCACTCAGCCACCCTCACTGGGATTCTCCTATATATACCTACTCCTCCCTAGCTGACTCCCCACCTTCCAGGCACAGATCAACCTCTCCAACCCACAAGTCATCTCCCTTCTATATTTTCCTATAGAAGTTTTTGTTTATAAAACACACCAAATACTTCAACATATAGCCTGAAATTGTGTAAATAAATGTGTTATTTCCTAAAATGCGTTGGTTTTTTAAAGATTTTATTTATTTATTTGACAGATCACAAGTAGGCAGAGAGGCAGGCAGAGAGAGGAAGGGAAGCAGGCTCCCTGCTGAGCAGAGGGCCTGATGTGGGGCTCGATCCCAGGACCCTGGGATCATGACCTGAGCCAAAGGCAGAGGCTTTAACCCACTGAGCCACCCAGGCACCCTGAGTTTTAATTTCTGAAGATAAGGGACTTTATTATATTTCTTTCATAATAATGAATTACTTCTATATAATGCTTTACAGCTCATAAAGCAACTTCACATGTATTATTCTCAATATCCTGGTGACTTAAAAGAGAATGCTTCAGAAAAGAACAAAATTATTTTTTAATTCTTGAAATGACCAAAAAAGAAAATAAAGAAAAAGATAGTGGTTCACTAATGATGTACAGGGAGCTCAGCCCCTGAAGACATGGGATAAGGATACTCTTCTTCCCTACAACCCTTAAAAAATTAACAGCTAGTGGTGGGAAAAAACGTTAACATTTCTTACAAAAAACAGAAATAAAAAAAGAAGCAAACCTCATACCTAATGGCCAGATTTTGGTTTTTAAATACCATTCTCCAATAAAAGAAATCAGGAGAAATGGCTCATTTGAGGACTGAGACAGAGAAAATACACGATGGACATGGAGCTTCTTGCAACACAAGTAAGGAGATGCTCAAAAAAAGGAGGGTGCATAGCAAAGGGACAGAAGTGCCAATCTGAAAGCACTCCCAATGGCCAAAGCTGAAATAATTTGAATAACAAAATAAATAATACTGAATTAAGAGTTCATATGGATAAGGACCAGGGAGAACAAGTCTTCTATATAGAATTCCAAATAATATACATGGGTACTCTCCCTTCCAGGAGGTGGAGCTAAATCCCCACTCACCTTAAGTGACGGGCTGAACTTTGAAAAATCAGCATATGGAAAGGAAAAAACTGTAGCTTTCCAGCAAAGAAACACAGCAGACAGCACCTTAACTAAGTGACGAAGGGTAACATCACCTGTGATGTCATGTGGGGATCATTTATCCCAAGGATTCAATGAGAAGGGTGTATCACCTGTGCTCTTCACTAAAACCTGGCACCCTAATGCAGTCATGAGAAGAAATCCAAATCCAAGCTAGGGAACATTACACAACATACCACCACATACCTCAGAACTGTCAAGGTCATGAAAAACAAGGAGAAGACTGAGAAGCCACCAAAGACCACAAAAGACCAAGAAGAAATGACAATTAAATACAGTGTGGCATTCTGGACTGGATCTTGGAACAGAAAAAAAAAAAAGGCATTAATAGACAAACCGGTAATGGTAAATGATAATATGCCACAGCTGGTTTCTTAGTTGTGATAAACACACCACAATAAGATTAGACCAGTAGGGCAAGCCAAATCTTTTACACTTTTAACTTCTCTGTAAATCCAAAAGTACTCAAAATTAAGAGTTTAGGGATGCCTGGGCGGCTCAGTTGGTTAAGCAGCTGCCTTCGGCTCAGGTCATGATCCCAGCATCCTGGGATCGAGTCCT
>RCUC01134796.1:0-11554 GCA_003697995.1 Taxidea taxus jeffersonii | reverse complement strand
AAAAAAAAAAAAAGCTCAGTCTTAGAATTAAAAACATTTTGCAAAACCAGTACAGCATTGATTTTACAGGTAGCACCTCTCTCCTTTGTGAAAAAATATGTAAATATATGAACCCCAAAACAGCCTACTGGTAGGATTCCACAACCTTCTTTCCGCCATCTGGCTCAAGGAACTGCCATGAAGGTAAAATCTCGCAAGGCCGATGTGTACATATAAAAAGTCAACAAGTTACACAAGACCTGAGCTTTCCCATAACACAATGAACCTTTTGTCTAAAACAAGGCAAAAGAAACAAAGTAAAAATGCATTCTTTTACTCAGCACTCAATAGTTTTAGCCTGAATGCTATAATATACACAGGCAAAACATGCCTTGAAAACAGCCTTGAAACAATAACGAATCTTATCACCAATCAAAGCAACTCACTAAATCAATGATCAATATCGATTTCTCGGTGCCTTCATGGACAACCCAGGTTGGTTACTTTTAAGATTAACCTTGCCATCAATTACTTAGAGAGCTGGTTTGTTTCTCCCTCAGCTATCCTAGACAACAGGAATTCCTAAATACACAGCTACTACATTTGTGTATTCATGTGATTCTTTTTCCTTCATAAATGATCAGCAATTGGATAGTACTCTTACCACCTTTTCTTAATTAGCAGGGGGTTCAAGAGGCCCCAGTAGGTTAAAAACACTCCCAGAAGATAAGCAACTAAAAATACTGCCTCACCAACCAAACTCCATGCTTTTTAAACGAGATCATTGCCATTTATAATACCCCCTTTATTCCAGCGGTTTTATGAGGCTTCTCTCACCCATCATCGAAAACTGGGATTCAAACATATCAAACAATTACCAACACCTTTGATAACACGACTTGCCAAAAGACCTTAACTTGGTGAGAGTCCTCTCAAAGCTATGCTTTTCCACCTGAATGAAGCTGTGCCCTCGGCACAGGGAGGGGAGGGGGTGCTTCTGGCTGTTCTGACTCTGGTTTACCTCTGAAAGCACACTCTCTGCACTGTGGCCTGCAACTTAGACGGTTCGGGACTGGCCCGGCACATACAGAGGACATCAGAAAAGAGACACATAAGAAAGTGGAACAACTTCTCACCATCGCACTTACCTGCTGCATGCACAAAGTATGCCAAATATAAATCGAGTTCCTTAACAGAAACCCCTATGTGGTGGGGCTGCACACAGAGCCCGGGATTCGAGCACTGTGGGGACTTTACAAGGCGCTCGCCATCAGTACTTTCTAGCGGAATACCTTTAAATAAAATCACCATAACAAGGTCCAACCTCCAGACTTTATCTGCCTGGCGAAGGCAGTCAATTCTTCGCATCTTGCCTTTCTGGTCTGGATTGGAAAGAACACAACATGGAGGCTTTTTCCCCGTAACTGTAAGAACAAAATCCTCTCGGTACTCAGGTCGGATGTCTTTCCGTAACTTGGCCAGAAGTCGAGATGCCCACTTCTGCTTGACCTCTGGTTTTTCACTTAGCAACTCATCCTTCACGGCTCTCTCTTCTTCTTTTGACATACGCTTTTCATGTTTTTTGAAGTATTTTCGTTTTCGGGCCTGCAGGTTGAACCATGTGTAGGCGAAGGCTCGGACGTGGGGCAGAAGTGCTTCAATGAAAGGATGAAATTCATCCTAGAGAATAGAATGACAACAAAAATATAACTATAATGAAAACAAAAGGAAACAACTTTTCTTTGGATGGTCATTTTAAAAAACAAAACAATGCTTATTTCACTTGAAAGCTGAGTCGAGCGCTACAGTACCAAAATTACACAGAGGATGCCTATGGGAAGTCTGAGGGGGGAAAAAAGGAAAACTGTCAGTATCATGCCTCACAATCTCAAAAAAGAAAACGGCTAAAAATTTAAAAATCTGTTGGTATGTTCACCAACGTGCACCGGGGTCTACTGCCAAGCCTAGGTCCCAAGTCCTTTAGACAGTAAGTGAAATTTATTGAAATGCTAATAACAATATATAATCTTAACCCTATTTCAAGAAAGGCATATCTAATTTTGCTCCAGCCTTGACCTCGCTACTTGTAGTACACCCAGGGCTCGGCCGCCAGATTGGCAAATCCTAAACATTTAGATGCCAGTCAATGTTTATGGAAGTCTAGGAGCAAAAAAATATCATCTCCCGATCAATGAAAACAAAGACTTTCCCTCTAAAAATACTGCATGGAGACGCTAATCTGTTTCTTAGGCATTTTGGTAACATCTTAATTCCTTCTTAAGGATTACAGTTGCATATAATTTTTTTAGTCAAAATCTTAGAAAAATCTGGCATATGCAAAAGATGAATTTCATATTCTTCAGGCTGAAATAAAAGATCTATTTCCAAGACATACTTGCTGATACTATGGGAATGAAACAAAAAGGAAAAAAGGGGGGGGGGGGACAAAGAAAAGCATACATGCCAGAGAGTAAATAGAATGCGTCATTGTGACAACAGGGTTGCAACTAAATACAGTTAATTTTGTAAAATGCCTTCGGTAATAATCATCCCTAAAAAAGAGAATCTCTACTTAATTATTGAAATTAGTATTTCAGGCTTTTTCTCACAAGGAAATAGAGAACCTGGTACATTTAATGTTTACGAGACTCCAGGAAAACCCCCACGGTTGCCTCTTAAGATTCAAGTAACCCGAAAATAAAATTCAATTTAAAACATTAAAATTTTTTTTACTGTCTTATGAAAATGTTTGATTCTTTAATTTGATATTTTCTTAGGAGATATAAATATAAAATTAAAGAAAAATTAAACAGTAACCTCTACAAAGCTTTCTGAGTACATCTAACTTTTGATTAACCAACCCACACTAATCTTACATAACTTCTCTCTGCTGCACAAACCCCCAGAAGATAAATTATTTACTTTCAGATAAATGAGGATAAGATGGCTTTTTTAAAAAGGGTGTAGGACAGACAAATATTATAAAATGCATTCTTTTTCAGTTTGTACCATCCACCTAAATATATACTTTAGAGGCACAAGTAACTGTAATGTCCAAAATATTATTACTATAAAGAAATTATTAAATTTTCAAATGTTCAAATGTAAACTGAGTGGTTAAAATTGGAAAAATATTTTATCAAGTCTGTTAAAATATTATAAATTATAATCAATCATTTGAACACTACATATGACTATTTTTTAAAGCACATATTAATGTAATATATAATAAATCACTTCAATAATTGACATTTATCTTTTTCCTCTCTGAACAAATTTCAGGCTCCGCATTTCAAATTTATCTTTGAAAACTGCTCTTTTTCAATAAAAATCCAAAAGAGAAGTAGCTTTTCTAACATGTGTGCATTCTTCAAGTGGAGAGGGAGTAGAAAAAAATACAAGAATTATATTATTCTTTACCATAAACATTTTAAATTTCTGATGTTTAAGAATCTTTCTTATTGCCATACTTTAAAAGAGAGAGATGGTGCGGGGGTGGGGGGGTGTTTTCAAGTCACAGTTTATCTAATAAAGTATACGCCAAACCGCAAAGCATTTAAACATTACTAAATTCTGAGCTCATCCTTGAAATGTTCTAAAATACATAAAATTGGGATTTGAAACAGTCCTTCATTTTGACTTATTTTCTTATATACACAGGACATGCTAGGGACCAAGGCTCTGTGATATTATGTTAAGAACTCCTGGAGTCTACCTTAACTACAAAGTGAGCTTTCACCAAAAGGAAGATTTCATCTTAAAATCTCAGGCCTGTTTTATAAAGCAAAGAACAACTAAGTTCCAAACAATTCACATTTATGTTAAAATGTTATCTTACTCAAAAGCTTCATTAATAAGAATAAACCTTGTCTAAAAAAGACGTTCTAATATGGCATTTAAGTGTCTGAAGAGACTCCTAGTATGCTTCTCACAGAACTGTGAACCGCGTTCATTCGTGTTCATTTTGTTTACCTGCCAACCAAATGCCTATACATCTCATCATAAAAACATAAAAACCCTCAAATGAGGACAACAATGTCAACTAATCATTAAGAAAAATCTAAGTCCCCAATTTTGCATCAAAAGTATTTACAACTTATTACTCCCCAAAGATTTCAAGAATGTGCCAATAAAAGTGCACGATATTTTGTATAACTTTACTCACATGTACTATTAAAGAGCTAGTCCTCTTTCTCAACTCACAATTAGAAATACTCCAGATCATCAAAAGTAAAGAATATCATTAACTTGCAGGAAATGTCGAGGCCCAGCATAAATTAATTTTTTAAAAAAGTAAGCCCCTATAAATCATGTTGCTGCACATATTGCCATAAGCTACGTGCTATTTCAAAATATTCAGGAGATAATAAAGAATATTCTACACATGCACTCAGTGAGAAAGTTATAGACAATATGAAAACAAACCTGAAAACCTGTTTCAAAAGCAGTATGACTTTGAATCAGCACCTTAAATGTTGATCTGTTTGTAAGTACGCCAAGTTTAAGAACCACTGAACGTTGATATTGCTGGAACTAGTTTTAAAGGTTCACCTATAAATTTCTACCGGGTTATCATTCCATGGTCAGGTAAACGATTTGGTTATGATACACTTGTGTGGACAAAAAGAAGACGTCTGACATTTTCTTGATAAAGTTTTAAAAATTGCACACATGTAGGTGTGCATTTCATTTAGAGTATTTCTGTCACTGTGCTTACTGGACTTTCCAATGACCAATAAACTACCCAAGTTTTCTTTCTAAAACTGGCTCTACAGCTTTATAAGTATTCCAGCAAGTTAAATAAAATTGTTAATCAATTTTTAAAAGAAGAACCCAAAATACGTGGCTCTCATTCACTATTTAGAGTACAATTTCTTCACCAACTGTTACACTAAGTGTTTCTTTTACTGGTGTTTCCAGAAGAAGGCCTAGTGAGTGTATCAATCACACTGCCAAATATGTTTAAAAAAAAAAAAAACTTTCTTAATGTGATAATAGCTCGTGAGCCAAGAGAATCTGGCTTTGTCAGGTACCTGACTATGTCCTGGGCCTGCATGGACACACAGGTAGCCTCAGATATGCACCAACCCAAAATATAAATTTTTCTCTGCAGAACTCACTTAAGAAGACACTCCTGTGTCTGCTAAGGTCATGCCCCACCATTGCAGCGCCCTGGTATTGTCTACAAGTTCTCTATGTTGCAAACTTCTGCCAGCAAGAACTTCAGCCTTTGAATCTCAGCATTTCCACTGTAGTCATAACTCATTCAAATTCTCTTACACTCTGCATCTTATCCATATGCAATTGTGAACCTTGCCAGAAGTGGTTGGAAAAGTTTCATTCCATACTTCCACAAGTTACTAAAATAGGAACTTTGGAAGTTTGTTAGGGAAAAATAAAAAACTTTTACAGTAACTAAAAGCAACTGCTATCCATTACTAATGCTAGGCCTAAATCCCAAACAGACCATTTCTACATAAAAGATGCATTTAAGAGTCTTCTGAGATCAAATAACCAGTATTATTCCTGTTAGATATTGCAATAAGAAAGGCTGTCATGTGAGAAATAAATCCAGAATCTAGAGAGGAAGAGAAAAAATTATTGATACTTTTTAACCTTCCATAAAGTATTCCAGTTAAACCGTTATCTCCTGCTAAATGAAAGCAATAAATGGTAGCAGGTTTTTTAAGGGAGTGGTAAATAAACATTTTACATGAAGCATACAACTTCATGTAGGTGATTAATGGTCAGATTGCAATGTACCAAAACAGTATGAAAGCTCACACTTTTTTCCAAAAATTTTCTTTAGCGCAAAATTACTTTGACTGCATGCCTTTTAGTCAAAGAAAATAAATAATATATTCAAAAGGGACCAGATTTGGAGCCGTGAAGTAGCAATATTTTGCCTAGGGGTGGTGCAGACAAGAGAGGGATGGAAAGGGAGGGCATGGGAAGGAGGGGCGGGGGGTGGGTGGCGAGAGAGACCCACGCTCTGAGTAGAGTCGGAGGGGAAAAGTTGCCCCCGTCCTGCGCGCGGAGCTGCCCGAGTAGCGCGGCGGCGGTGGCGGGAGGCGGCGGGGGGGAGCGGCGTCCGGCCCGCGGTTGCTGCTCGGGCTCGCGGCCGGGAGCCCAACTCCGCCCGGCGCTCCCCGGCCCGCGCGGCCCTCGGCCTCCGGCGCTCGCCGCCCTGCGCAGCGTGGGCTCGTCCCGACAGCGAAACTTTCACTCGGGAAAGCGAGCGGGCGATGAGCCGCGAGGACGCAGGCTCCACCCGGCCCGCGCGAGAGGACGCGCGTCCACGCAGCCCCGCTCCGCCGAGCCCGGGGGCCGGCTCGCAGCCGCCCGCCCGCATCGGAGGGGCGCTGTCCGGGCCGGGCCCGGGACGCCGGCCCGCGTCCCTCCCGCGGCCGGACCCCAAAGGCTGACAAACAATAAACAAAAGTAAGAGTTTGGGGAGGCTGCCGCGGCGCGGGCTCCGCGCGCGGGCCGTGGGCGCAGGGTCGTGACTCCTCCCGCACCCGGGGCTTTCAGCTGCCCCGAGCGTGCGGGGTGTGCGGTGGGCTCCGTCGGCGGCCCCCTCCCCGGGAGCCGCGGAACTACAGAAACCGGCCTGCCGGCTGCAGAAACGCTGAGTCCAGATTTCAGCGCGTCATGGGCTGCAACCCCGCCGAAACACGTGCGGGGCGTCCGAAAACACCGCCGTTCCGCAGTCAGTCGCCCCGATATTAATTAACGCATTAATAAGAGGGCGCCATTAGCCATGTGCCCACACAAATGGCCGTGCAAGAGGAATGCACCCGCATGGAAACAAAGTTACTTTCTTAAAGCTGTATTTCTCCCCCCCCCCCCACGAGCACACGCGCACACACACACCGAAACACGCGCAGACACGGGCACACACCAAGACACATGCCCCGGGCCCGGCCGGCGCGACTGTCCCCCGTACCCCGCGCCCAGCCCCAGGTCTGCCCCCGCAACCCCGGCCCCCCCCCACCCCGCCGCATCCAAACAGCTGCTTACCTGGGTGAGACAGAGCGGAGAATACATAACTGCCGGGCGGTGGGGTGTGCGTGTGCGTCTGGGTGTGCGGTTTGGAGGTGTGCGTGAGTGCGGGTGAGAAAGGAGAAAGAGGGAGAGAGGAAGAGAGAGAGAGAGAAGGGGGGAGAAAAAAAATCAAGCCTGCTTCTTGCGTTCACATTTCCAACTCGGCTCAACTGCAGCCAGCCAGCCAGCGCGATTGCCGCTCCATGAGCTGAACTTTAACCCCGCCTAGAGTTTCCCTACACTCCACTATACATGTCTACTGTACGCGGGCGTTAAAGGCATAGCGCACCCTTTCCCGCTCCCGCGCCCGCCCGGCCGGGTGCCCGCGAGCTGCCCGCGCGCCCGCCTCCGCCTCCGCTCTGCACCGCACCGCACAGCCGCCGCCCGCTCGCGCCGCCGCCGGGGGGGGGGGGTGCGTGGGGGAGGGGGCGGCTGCGGCGCCGCGCGGCCAGCCGGGTCCCGAGCCTCCGCGGCCGCTCGCGCTCGCTCGCTCGCTCCCTCTCTCGCTCCCTTGCTCGCAGGCTCTCTCGCTCCCTCTGCCCCCCCCCGCCCCCGCTTCCCCGCTCAGCGCATTACTGGGTAACGCAGTGAGGAGCAGTTACAGTCTGTACTCCCGGGCAGCTATAGGCTGCCACAGGATGTGCTTAAGCAAACAAAACTACTTTTCCTCATCCCCATCCCCCAAGCCCCGCCGCAGACCTTCGCGGACCTCGGTGGAGGACTTGGGCAACTTTGCCAGGTTGCCCTGCGCTCCCGGTTCACTGTGTGGGGCACGGAGAAAACCGAGGAGAAGGCCGGGGGGCAAATTTGCATGTATGCAAATTTTTTAAAAAATCAGACCTCCTAGGTAACTTTTTTTTCCCCCTCTGAAATGCGGTACGGCTCAAAGCATTGTAATCTCTCCAACGGAGCTTTCTGTGGGAATAGATCGTCGGTAGAGGTAATTATGCACAAAATCCTGCAAACTTTGTGCAGCTTCAGTCCTATGGCATTCAGAAGCGGGGGTGGTGGGGAATAATTTCACACAGAAGAGTCACCGGATTTGGGGGGTGAGGGGGGTTGTCTGGAGAAAAGGAGGCGGAGATTAATGAGCGTTCTCCCTCCCAGGACTGTGAAACTAGTGGGTCTGAACACAGACGCCATAGAAAAAGTTCTATCACGTTCAGAAACAACAGTGGTTTAACTGTGACATCTTTTTCTTTTTAGGAGAAAAAAAATGTGAAAGGGATGTCCCCTAAGGGAAGGGAGATATTCTGGTCCACAAACGCGTGCCCAAAACTGGACACAGGCTATCATTACCGTCCCTGTTCCTGGGACACCTCTGGAAGGGTGCCTTTTAAGAATCCCCTCTTTTTTTCCTCCCCCAGGTAATCGTTCTTAAAATGGAAAAGAGCTTCCTGCAATTATTTTAGGTTTGGTAAAGTATTGTTTTGGCAGAAAAAGGGGGTGGTTTTTAGGGTTTGGCAAGTTGCCAATAAGCCTGCTTTTCCAGTTTTTTTAACCTCATATTTTTTTCTCCAGGCTTTCCTCCCTGGTGGAAAGAAGGAAAGAAAGAAACCAAACAAACCAAAAAACCCCTTCTTCCTTCTGATCCCCATCCCATCCTTTCCTCTTCATCTTCCTAACTCTAGTTCACAAGCCTGCTGCATCTGAGAATCCTTCTCAAAATTCCAAAAGGAAAGATCAGGGTAAAAGGCACTGGCACACAGACAGGAGAATCTGCACCTTGGGAGAGGTTACATAGCCAGGGAGCCTCTGAAGAAAGGAAACTCCTGTAGGAATGCCCACTCTACAGGTGAGTGTGAGGTGACTTGCTAAGGTCACTCTCATCCAGACTATGCTCCCCCACTGCACCCCCTCCACTTTTTAAAGTAAAGAGCAAGAAATATGTTACTGGAGAAAGCAAAATACAATCCTCCGAAATATTCTGCATCTGTCTAGAATCATTTGATGCTTCTTCTCCAGTTACTTTATGGCTAAAAGAATTTCTGAATGCTCAAGACCCATGTTCACATACTCTGCTCCTAAATATCCTTGGGAGTCTCTGAAATTATTTATTAAGGGTTGAGGGGAGATAATGACTTAAATCTTTAATGAGAGAGTCCCATTTTCCCCAACTAAACAACTGCTTTCCCTTGGTTCCTCTTTAATTTCAGTAGAAGAGGAACGTCCTAAAAGCTAAGCCGAGTTACAGAGACAACCTCCCTGGCCACAAAAACCTTTGCTGGGATCTATAACTTCAACTCGCTCCAAGTTTCCTCGATAGAAGTTTCTGGCGGACGGTCCCAACATGTAACTGAGGCACAGTGAGAAGTTATTGTTCCGTGTGTGCTCTTGGGAAGCTCTCTTCCAGAGCAGATTAAAATCTTTTTTTTTTTTTTTTGCTGTATTAAAAGATATTCACATCTGCCTCTTTCCAAAACAAGAAAGGTTCTTACTTTTAACTGAATCTCAAGAAAGAGAAAAGGAATTTTTTTTTTTTTAAAGACTGGCATATCGCCCTGGTTTTTAAAAATAGGGAAAAGTAATTCAATGCTGATATTTCTAGTTTAAAAACTTCTTTTGTTGCAGCAGTGAATGTGCCCGCGATTTCCAGCTTTCTGCGGTTAGCAATATTATCTTAAGTAACTTTTGGCGCCCTTCGTAAGACTTTTGGATATGGGACGATTGTTTGCGCCCTCTAGGCAAGGGCTGGATCCAAGTTCAGCACCAAAGCCCTTCACATCCGCTCCTGCTTTCTCTCCTATCTCCGCCAGCTCCTGCTCCCTCCCCCGCGGGTTGGAGGGCGGGGGGAGGCGGGGGAAACACTACAAAGCACAGTTCCAACTACAGCCTTTGGAAAGAAGACTGAGAAAAATACAGTAGAAGAGTTACAGTTACAGAAAGGCTTCTGGTAACTTTCTCTCCAACAGGCATAAATTTAAACACGCACACAAAGAAACAGATGTTCCTCAAAGGGCAGTCTGGGGGTAAAAAACATTTCTAACTCTTTCCCCTCTTCCCAAGTTGCAAAAGTAAATCCTTGTCCAGAGTTCACAAAGATACCAAGACACTTGAGCGAGAGCAGGGGTGGAAGGAGCAGAGAAGGAAGAAAGGATAGTAGAGAGAACAGTTGTAGGAAACAGGTGAAGTACAAAAGCTAGTTTACTGCAATCATATAAATGACCCATTGTTAGGAAGGATAAACCCCTTATTGGAAATAACCGCTCCAATCATTTATTTTGCAAGTGCTAGGAGGCTGCCTTGAAATGGGATTGTCTTTGCGCAAAGGAGGCTTCTGTCATGCTCTCTGCTATCCATATTCTTCCTGGCACAGAGCCCAGCCTTGCATTTACTGTGTTTTATTTGCAGAAATGTTACCTTGCCAGCTTTAGTGAAATCCTCTTAGATATATAAATTACGTCAATAAGGTTTCACTTATATGTATAGCTCAAATACCTCTCATTTTGGAGGTTACTTGATAGGAAGATTTTAATATGATTTAGATTTTAATGCCCCAAGCAGTAAAGATAAAATTGGGGTTCATAAGTGACAATGCCATTAACTCTGTAGTTCTTACCAGGACTAACTTTATCACTAGCATTTTCCAATATTTTTCTCTAGTTTTTTGACCTACTGGTCAGTTGTGTGCAGATTTTTCTTAGATGCATATAATACAAAATTGAATAATGTCGCTGAACTAGCATCCAAGTGGATTTTAACGTCAAATTTCCAAACCAGATTTGATTAGAAGGCCGAAAGCCTTGGGAAATAGCTCGATGGGAACTTAATCCAAAGATGAGAAAGAGCCCATACTGTTTTCCATTCACTTCCCAACAGAATTAGGTGTCTACAATGCTCAGAGGGAAGGAAGAAATGGATGTACTTTAGTCAGAGGCTGCCAGTTACTGTCTCCAAGACAAGCTACTGCAGTTGGTTTCCACTGGATTGGTATCAAAGACTTGTCCAAGAGGCCAGACTCCAACTAAGAGTTAGCAAGTCAGCAATCTTCCACACACACACCCTCCACAGGGGTTGTTGTGGTAACAAGAACAAATGTGAACTTGGCCAGTCTTAATATCCTATGTGCTACTGACCACGTATTTAAACAGCAGAATTCAAGAAAAGTGGAGAAAACACACACACTCTCTCTCCCCCTCTTCCTTTCAAATGTATAAAACAGCTGTCAGTCCACCTGTGAAACATCCTCTCTCTTAAAACTGTTTAGAGTTCAAGAAGAGAGGCTTTCCTATTCCTTCTAAGTACTTGAAAAGTCAAAGCTTCTAAGATAACCAGGGAAGTTTTGCAATGCTGCGTATTCAGTATGTTACTTCCCAGAGCTCAATACCATCCTGTAGTTCAGGCAAGTTTTTAAGCCACGCACTTTTAAAAGTTGACCCTCCCCTTCCACAACAGTCAACAGCTTCCCTGAATTTAAAAATAATAATGCAAAGTTAATTTTTCTCTAGAAGAATTTTTCTAACTTTTTCTGAAAGCCAGTTAAGAAGGCATTACACTTCATGCAAAAATTCCCCAGTTGTTTTTTTTTTTT